>JASPKP010001383.1:22500-25000 GCA_030674155.1 Stramonita haemastoma
TCCATGGAACAGGTCAGGCGATCTTTTCTGATGCTTGCCTGTGCCAACACAGTGCCAGTGCCAGTCACAGCAGTGGACACAGGCTCAGAATCTGTCTGAATGGAGGCCTGCGTATCGGCGTCAGTGGTGTTAGCACTGCTGTTTTCATCACAAGCCTCTTGCTCTAATGTGGAGATGTAGAACCAAACCCAGGGCCAACAACAGGAAGAAAGGCAGAAGCAGGAGACTCTCCCACCAGCTCTAGTACTGAAAGAACAGACCAGGACTGGGATTCCCCTATGTCCTTCCTTCACCAGGAGATAGCTGGGGTGAAGGACGCTGTGATCAGAATGGGAAACGTGAACCAACGCCAAGGAGAGTTAATCCAGGAGACGCTGATCACAGTGGAAAACAAGATCGATCACCGACTGCAAGGGAGAGAAGAGAGACAGAGTCAACTGGCTGGTCATGTGCACCACATGCAAAAGCTGTGTCAGGAGTTACGGACAGAAAATGTGGAACTGAAGGGCTTAGTACGCCACCTCTAGAATTAAAAAAACCCAATAAAAACACGACTATTTAGAGAACCAAATTCGGCGCAAAAATCTTAATTTCTCCGGTCTCCCACACGAAACATCGTGGGAAGAAATCAAAATGCTGGTCAAGAATGTCATAGAGGAGGGGTTGGGCATTGACCAGGCAATCTTTGTGGAGCGTGCCCACAGCACTGGGAAGGCCATTGTGGTGAAATAAACAAACACATAAACTGAACAAATCAAAGCATTACGGTGACGTTTTCATCAGGGAAGATATATCAATCATTGTCCAACAAAAGCAGAGGACATTACGTAACATTCAGCGGGATCTACAAGAAAAGGGGACAGACTGAAAAACTGCGCTGTGACAAACTCATCACAGAGAATGCAGTGCAATAATGTGATACAGACACCCAGCAAGTAGTGACTACAGAGAAAGGAGGAACAGAAAAGACAGGAAAGATGGTACAGACACCCAGCAAGTAGTGACTACAGACAAAGGAGGAACAGAAAAGACAGGAAAGATGATACAGACACCCAGCAAGTTGTGACTACAGACAAAGGAGGAACAGAAAAGACAGGAAAGAACAAATCAGGAGAGAAGAGCCACTTACTGCAGCAAGGCAACAGACCAGCAGATTTTCTGCTTCCTGTGGAAGACTTCCCTCCCTCAGTTCCATCAAGAGACAAGCCACTCAGCACTGCCAGAAGGCAACATCAGACTGGCAGGGACCGGCAGACCCAGAGACGGGAGAGAGGAGGCGGGACCAGTGACTGCAGGCAGCAACAGCCAGGGTCAGCTGACGTGCCACCTGCACAGGAGGCACTGGCACTGGCTACAGCAACAGGGCCAGCCTGCCACACCGCAAGTACAACCTGCGCACACGAGGGCTGGCAGAGGACGGGGAAGCGGCCAGGCGTCACAACACCCAGGCAGAGGCAGACTCCTCCAAGCAGCTGGGGAAGAAGAACGCCCCTTCCCTTTCCAGCTCCGGTACTCCCCGAGGCCTCGGAAGAGGACGAGGCAGGACACCCCCCAGCCCAGACCCGAATCGACGCCATGTTCCGTCTTCCGCAGCCTGCCCCTGCCTCAGTGACAGATGCTGATCACCATCCAGAGGTGACAGGTCAGGCAGAGGATGTCTGTCTCTCAGCCTCAGACGCCGATGACGAGGAGGTCAATGAAGATACCAGCTAGGAGACTGGCCGGCCCCAGGCAGCACCACATGTATCCTTTTGGGTGTATAGCACAGCTGGGCTGACAAGTAAACTGAGTGAACATGTCTGGGTTGAAATATATTCCTAAACTTGATGCTGCTACATTCACATAAACTCTTATTGATGAAACTTTCATATATATAATGCATTTTCTGGATTCAAAAGTTTCTATGCGCAAATGTATGTGTGTATGCAAAGTAAGTTGGAATATATGTGGTCGTGTTTTGCCTGAAATTAATTTTTTACTGTATCTAAGTAAGATGGAATGTAGGAGATCATGTTTACCCTGAAATGAATTCTTTTGACAGACATTGACTTGATATTTTTAATCGATCATTTCTTTAAACGATAGGTTTTGTGTGGTGTTTCGTCATACTGTGTTAATTGGTCTGTTTAGATAAGGATTGAATCTGAAGATGCTCTCTCTCTCTCTCTCTCCTCTCTCTCTCTCTCTCTCTCTCTCTCTCTCTCTCTCTCTCTCTCTCTCTCTCTCCTCTCTCTCTCTCTCTCTCTCCTTCTGATGAGACTTTAAACCGAGGCCCCGTGTGCGAACGCACGCAGAACATCTTGCGCACACGTTAAATCCTGTTCCGCTTTTTCGTAAGAGTAGGCCATCGTGTGCCGGTGGGAACAGATGACAATATTTACAAAACTGCATACACACGGGGACCGGATGAAAAAAAGCACATGATTGCTTATTCTGTTATCCTCGATATAAAAGAATAAATAAATAAATAAAATAAATAAATAAATAAAATAAATCTCTC
>JASPKP010001384.1:0-29291 GCA_030674155.1 Stramonita haemastoma
TGTCTGTCTGTCTGTCTGTCTGTCTGTCTGTCTCTCTCTCTCTGTCTCTCTTTTGGGCCCTCTCTGTCTGTCTGTCTGTCTGTCTGTCTGTCTGCCCGGGTCTCTCTCTCTCTCTCTCTCTTTTCTCTCTCTCTCTCTCTCCCCTCTCTCTCTCCCCTCTCTCCTCTTTCTCTCTCTCTCTCTCTTCTCTCCCCTCTCCACACCCACACACACACACACCACACACCACACGCACCCCACAAAAAATTACGCACAAAACATAAAACCTTTAACACACACCCCACTAATTTATATATATATATATTATATAAAATTATATATATAAAAAATTAAAAATATATTATATTGTTATTGTATATATATTTTTTTTTAATATTTTAATATATATAAAATAAAATATATAATATATATATATATATATATGTCAAATATGTTTTTGTATATAGATATGTCTATTGTGTGTGGGGTGTATTTTTATATATTTTTATATATATATATATATATATATATATATTTTATATATATTTTATATATATATATAATATCTATATATAGTGCGTGGGGCGGGTTTGTGTGCGCGCGGCTTTTTGCGTGCGTGCGTGGTTGTGTGTGTGTGTGTAAAATGTATTTTCCATGAATGTAAGCGCTTTGATTTGCTGCTTTACAAGATTAAATTTGCTATATGAATTCCATACATTTTTATCATTATCGTTATTATCATTTATGTCACACTTTTTACTTGTCGTCATTGCCAGTTTCTTGAAAAGTTGTTTTAAAGAAGAAAAACTCCCCAATTTCAAGTTGTCTGAAGGAGAAAAAACTCTCCAATAAAAAAGTTCATTTGCCTATTGGACATAATCATAATTTATGGGCCTTGCGTGCGGCTTTAAATTTTAAAATAGAAAGTAAAAAAAAAAACGTCATGGAAAGGCGAATCAAAATAACCAAATCGGTTTTTGGGGTGTGTATGCGTTTAAATGTGAGTGTGACACCGGGGAACTATGTGAATTGTGAATGAGTCAGCGTGAAATGTGAGTCTGTCACCGTGAAATGTGAATCTTGTCACCGTGAAGTGTGAGGGCTGGCACCGTTTAAAATGTGAGTCTGTCACCGTGAAATGTGAGTCTGTCTGAGTCTGCCACCGTGAAGTGTGAGGGCTGTCTCAGTCTTTTCCACCATGAAGTGTGTTTTCAACTTTAATCTGTCACTGTGAAGTGTGAGTGTGTTACCCTGAAGTGTGAGTGTGTTACCGTGAAGTGGGGAGTGTGTTACCATGAAGTGTGAGTTGTTACCGTGAAGGGGTGAGTCTGTTACCGTGGGAAGGGGTGAGTCTGTTACCATGAGGTGTGTCTGTTTCCCTGAAGTTTTTGAGTGTGTTACCGGGGAAGTGTGAGTGTGTTACCGTGAAGTGTGTGTCTGGGTCTGCCACCCTGAAGTTTTTGAGTCTGTTACCTTGAGGTGTAAGTTATAACCCTTTAAGTATGAGTGGTTACCGTGAAGTGTGAGTCTGTTACCGTGAAGTGTGAGTGGGCTGGGTTTTTCCAACCCTGAAGTGTGAGTCTGTTACTTTTGAAATGTGAGTCTGTCACCCTGAGGTGTGTCTGTCACCCCTGAAGTGTGAGTTGTCACTGTGAAATGTGAGTCTGTAACAGTGAACTGTGAGTCTTGGGTCCCCGGAAGGGGTGATTCTTGTCGCCCGTGAAGGTGAGCCCTTGTCACTGTGAACTGTAGCCCTTGTCACTGTGAAGTGTGAGCTTGTCACCGTGAAGTTGGGTCTTGCCCAACCGGAAGTGTTATCTTTGTCACTGTGAACTGTGATTTCTTGTCCCCCTTTGAAGGGGTGATCTTGTCACGAAAAATGTAAATTTGTCCACCGGAAAAGGGGTGGCCCTTGTCCCCCCTAAAGTTTAGTCTTGTCCCGTAAAGTGTGATTTTGTCGTCGGAAGTTGATCTTGCCCACCAGTAAAAGTGGGGAGTTTTGTCACGTGAACTTGAGTTTTGTCATCGTAAAATGTGAGTCTTTTTCACGTAAAGTGTGATTTTGCCCACCGTGAAGTGGGGGTTCGGGGTCACCGTAAAGTGTAAAACTGAACTGGGTCTGTCACCTTGAACGGAGTCATAATTGTTTTGTTTTGGTGTGTGTGGAGTTTTGGTGTGTGTGTTGTTGTGTGTGCGGTGTGGTGTGTGTGGGGCGGCGTGTGTCTGCCTGTCTGTCTTTTTTGTCACCTTTTAAGTGTGAGCCCTTCATCGATAACTTAACTGACAGCATTCAGCATTTTGTGCCGGGAGGGTCTTTTTCCATTTTCTTTAAAACAATCTTTTAAAAAAAGTTTTCAAAAAAAACCCCACCAACACCAACCCAGTTTCCCGGGTTTGGAATGGGTAACCATTTGCGAAACCTTAGCTTCATAAAAGTCCCCCCCCCCCCCCGTTCACCCGCTGTGAATGGTACCTGCCCTCTCAAGGGTCGGGGAAGGTAAAGCAGCGAGGGAGAGGAGATGGGCCCCAAACCCTCAAATGCGGCCTCTAGAGAAGCTGAAGAAATCTGACCCTCGTTTCCCCTACGACTAAATGGGTTATTTTGAAAACCTTTACCTTTTTGGGGTTTTTTTTTTTTTTAAAGTATGGGGACAAACATAAATTTCAAAAATAGAAGGAATTTTGTGGGCTAGTTACCTTCATTTTGTTTTTCTCCCCCTATATTTTTCTCTTCTCTCTCTCTCTCTTCCCCTTCTCTCCCCTCCTCGATTCCTTCCCCTCCCCTCCTCACTTTTCCTCCCCCCTCTCCTCCCCCTCCCCCTCTCCCTCAAAACACACCACCACACAAACAACACACCCACACACACACACCCCCACAAAACACACACACACACACCACATACTTAGTATGAAAAGTATTTGGGTATGAGGTATTTTATGTATTAGAAAGGTATGTATGTAGGGAAATGTATGTAATGTAAGTATGTATTATGTATGTTTTTGTATGTAGGGTATGTATTATTTTAAGGGTTAAAATTTTTTTATATATAATTAAATCCCATATTGGTGTGTCTGGGGAGTTTTCTTTGTTCCCGCGCGCAAAATTTACATTTTAAAAACTTGGGAACCCCTAGCCCAGGAACAAAAACCCAAAAAAACCCAAAACCCCAAAAGCAAACACCCCCTCCCCCTAAAAAAAAGAAGAAACTCCCCCCCCCCCCCCCAAAACAAGCCCAATAAACAACCACAAAAAAAAATTCAAACCCAGCCCCCCCTCCCCCCCCCCCTCCTCACACTTCCCCCTAAGTGAATACCCACGAAAATACATTCTTCTACCGAAAACAGAGAGAGAGAAAAGAGAGAGAGAGAAAGGAGAGAGAGAGAGGGGAGAGAGAGAGAGAGAGAGAAAAGGAGTGATGAGGGGATTAAATTAAATTTATTTTTTTGATTTTTTCTTTTATATCGGGGATAATGGAATAAACCACCTTTTTGGGGCTTTTTTTTTACCTCTGGTCCCGTGGTGTATGCAGTTTTGTAAATGCCCATCTTTCCCCAAAGAGAGAGAGAGAGAGAGAGAGAAAAGGGGAAAAGGAGAAGAGAGAGAGAGAGAGAGAGAGAATATTAAACGTGTTTTTTTACAAATAATCTAAGCATATCATCACCACTCCCGACATGCCCTTCGGGAAAAAAATGAAAAAACCCGTTCAAAGGGATTTTCCCTTTTGTGTACACAGCCCCAAGGGAAAGATAAGGGGTCGTACTTGTATGTATATTTATCGTTATGCTTTTTTAAATTGTTTTTTATCTGGGGTGACAAACCCAAAACAAAACACGTGATGGGGAAAAATTTTTGATTTTAAGACTGTTTTTGTCCCTTCCGTTATTACTCTTTCTCTCCCCCCGGCGTTTTGGGGGGAAAAAAAAGAGGAAAAAGAAAACAAAAAAAAAAAACGGGAAATTTGTTTTATTGAAACGCCTAAAAACGGTGTTTTATCCCCTTTTTGGGATGAAATTTCCACCTACCAGGGGAAGAGAATAATGTTGGTAACGCTTGTTTTGGATGAAAACGATGATAAACGACGACGCCCAACGACGACGACGCCCGAAAAAAATCTTGTTTATTTTTAACTGATTTTTTGGGAAGTAGGGTATAAAGAGGCGTGGGTTTTGTACAGGGGGGCGAAAATTTCCCTAAATTTTTAAAAAGAGGGAGTAATAAATGGGACTAACGATGTAAACCCCCAAATCCTTGCCCGTTATTGCAGCATTGAAAAGCAACAACGGCAGAAGGAGGCCCCGCAGCATTTTTAGAGATAGTATAAGAACCAGTATTTTAAAAGAAAAGTAGAAGTAATAGAAAGTAGTATAGTATTAGTATAGTAATAGTAGAAAGAAGTAATAGTATATAGTAAGTAGTATTAGTAGTAGTAGAAATAGTGGAGTAGTATTTAGCTGCACAGCAGCAGAAACAAAAGTATTAGAAGTATGTAGCACCCAGCAGCAGCAGCACCCGCACAGCAGCAGCAGCTGTATAGTATAGAAGAAGAGCAGCAGCAGCACAGCAGCGGGCAGCAGCAGAAAGGAAACACCCAAACAGCCAGCAGCAAGAAGTAAAAAGTAGAAGTAAAAAAAGTTAGAAGAAAGCACAACGCAGCCAGCAGCAGCAGCAGCACCCAACAGAAACACCCAGCACCCGCGTAGTAGTAGTATAGATAGTATTAGTAGTAGTATTAGAAAGTAGTAGTAGAAGTAGTAGTAGTTTTAGCACAGCAGCACAAGCAGAAAGCAGAAAACCGTAGCAAAGGGAAAAAGGCTCTGTAATAAATAAAAGGGAAGGAAAAGTACTAATAGTATAAAAAAAAAAGGGAAAAATGGCAGGGGGGGTTTTATACGTTCCCCCTCCCTTAAAAACAAGAAAAACCACGGGAAAGGCACGCCCCTTAGGGCTACCCGTTTTCCCCCGGGGAGAGCAGCCCAATTTCCCACAGAGAAATCGCTGTGACATAAAGGGTTTTAAAAAAAAAAAAAATATAAAATAAAAAATAAAAATGAGGTTCTGGGTTTGATTCTCCCCCTTGCCCTTTTTTCCCCCACCCAGTCAAAGGAAAATGAACGGGAATTTTCCCATAAATCCTTCAGATGACACTATAAACCGAGGCCTCGTGTACAAAACCGCAGAACATCTTGCTTGCGCACGAGGGTTAAAAAAACCTTTTTCCCCCCTTTAAAGGGGATTTGGGCCCCTTTTTCGACCTTTGGGAAAGGAAAACAAACTTTCAAATCGCATATGTGTTGTTGGTGTGGGTGTGTGTTGTGTTTTGTGGTTGGCCCCGCGCGCGCGCAGGGCGCGCGCGCCTATGAAATCTTTACGTTGGAGCATAGATCCCAAATTCCCCACATTCAAAACAAATGACATAAACCCCTCCCCCCACCCCCACCCCCCCACCTTCCCTGCCCCCTTCCCAAAACGATATGGGGGCAACGCATTCTTCAAACGAGAACTGACAGAAATTTTAACCCTTTGGGGTTTTTTACTTTATAAAACCATTGTATATGATCATTTTTCGACAGGGTCTTCAGGAAAAATGAAAAAACAACTTTTTCTAATGACTTTCCTGGTGTGTACACACCCCAATTCAAATAACGGGGGGTACATTTATGTATGTTATCTTTTAGGGCTTTTATTATTGTTCTTATCTGTGGTGACGATCAAGAACAGACACGTGATGTGGGGAATTTGATATAAAAACTTTTTTTGGGGTCCTCGTCCTTTTATTGCTTTTTCTCCCACGACGATTTAAAGAAAATAAAACAGGATTTTAAAAAAAAAATGGAGAAACCCATTTTTTTTTTTTTTTTGCTCTCTTTACGTAAGCAAAAGGGGTTTTTCCCTTTAACCTTTTTGGGGTGGGAGGGGGGGAACGAGATGCCCAGCCTCATTTCCCCCCCAGGGGCCAAAAAATTGAGGGCGGCCCCCAACTCCTCTCTTTTCCTGTTTTCAATTTTTCCCTAACCCTAAAGAGGGAAAGGCACCCTTTTTAACCGCGGGGTGAACTGGAAAAACCCGGGGTACTGAACCCAAGGGTTTGCCCCAAAAGGGTCACACATCCACTTGGAAACCCCGCTAAATTTGCTACTAAACCTTAGTGTGGAAAGCAGTGCTCGACCACTGAGCACCCCCCGGGTCCCCATGAACAAGGAAACACGTGGGAAAACAATAAAGAACAAGGGGGGCCCTGCTTACGGGGAGTGAAATTCTGATTGCAAAGAAGAACAGCCCCCCCCATGGCGCAGTGGTTTCCGCTTTTGTTTTTCTTTTCCCTTTGAAAAATCGCTTTTTTTGAACCCTTTTTTAAGGGGTCGTGGGGGCTTTCGGACCCCGGGCCCCCCGGGGCCCCTACCCGGGGGAGTGGGCTTGGGCTCAGGGGGGGGAAGACGGGGACCAAAACGGGGGGGAGCTTCATCCCCCCTTTAAAAAGGAAATGAAATTTTTGGGGAAAAATGTTGCTCATTTTTACGTTCCCAAACCACGGGCGGGGGTCTGGGGGCCGGGGGCCTTTGCTTGATGCGGATAATTTTCGCGGGAAAAGGAGGGACAGCAGCCCTTTAAAAGGGAAAAGGTGCCCCATAGAAAAAACCCTGTTAAAGAGGGAAATTTTAAAAGGTGCCCCAAAAACCCTTTGTGGTCGTAGAGGAGGGGAGGCTCAGGGGACTTTAGCTTTTTCTAGGGGCCAGCATATTGAGGGGGGGCCCATCTCCTCTCCCCCCCGGCTGCTTTACCTTCCCTGACCTTAAAGGGGGCAGGCCAACCCTTTTAACACGGGGAAAAGGGGGGGGACGTACTGTAGCCAAGGGGCGCGCAAAACGGCCCCCCCCAAACCAAAGGGAAACCACGGTCGACGCTGCTTAACCTTACACCCTTTTAAAATATTTACAAAGCGGGTTCCCTTTTCCCATAAAACATCAGTGATCATCCTCATCGCCTTTATCATAAAGGCAAAATTTGGGTCTGATGCGGGGGCCGGGTGGTGCCGGGTCCCCAAGGTGCCCCCCCAGTTTAAATTTCCCCCATACACTTTTTTGTGCCTCAGTGAGACATGCCTCAATTCCCCGGGTTTGGGGGCCCATAGGGAAGGGGGTTTGGGAGGGACTTTCGGGGGGGGCCAAACCACCCTGGGTGGACGGCATACCCCTGTCTGGGCTCTGCTTCTGATTTTATTTCAATGTGGTTTTGGGGTGTGTGTGTGTGTTTTGTGTATTGTTGTGTTTGTGTGGGGTGGTGGGTGTGGTGTGTGATGGGGGAAGAGAGAGAGAGAGGGGAGTGAGTGAGTGGGGAAAAAGTGTGTATGTGTGTGTGTTGTGGGGTGTGGTTTTGTGTGTGTGTGTGGTTTTGGTGTGTGTGGGGGCGCATACGGGGTTGGTGTTACGGTAGGGGTGCTCGGGGCTCGTGTTTCATGTCGTTTTTGGGGTTTTGGGGGGGTGGGGGGGGGGGGGGGGTTTTGTGGGGTTTTGTGTGTGGGTTTTGTGTTTTGTGTGTGGAGAGAGAGAGAGTGGGGTGTATATGTTTTGTGTGTGTGTGTTGTTGGTGAGAGAAGAAGAGAGGGGAGAGGGGGAAAAGAGAGAGAGGGGAGAGAAAAGAGAGAGGGGGAAAAGAAAAGAATTCAAATCATATGGGTTTTTTTTAAACCCCAAAAAAACCCCCCCCCTCCCCCAACCCCAGTCCCACTTGAGTTTTTTCAAAATAATTTTTTCTCTTTTTTATTATTTTTCCTTATCGCGCCCAACGATCTGGAAATTTTTTTTTAAAGGGCTACAAGAATTTAATTTGACCAAGAAAAAAAAAAAAAAAAATTTTTAATAACCCTGCTACCCGTTTTACTTCACAGCAAAATTTTTGCTTTTTTTTACACGTTGTGGGGGCGGGCCATCTCGGGAAAAAATGCCCAACTGCATGTTGTTATTTTATGCAAAAAGGGAAAATAAAGCATTGATGATGATGAGGGAAGGGCAGTGGATATGATGATATGATGATGATGATGGGGGGAAGGTGGGGGTGGGGTGGTGGGGGTGGAAATTTGATGATGATGAGGGAGGATGATGATGAAGATGATTATGTTGGTGGTTGGGGTGGTGGTGGGGGTAGTAGTGTGTTAATAATGATGATGACAAATGGTGGGTGTGGTGGGTGATAAAGAGGGATAAAGGGGTTGCGTGGGGGGGATTTGGGTGGGGGTTTGTTAGGGGGGAAATAAAAAAGATATTTGCAACTGCAGAAATAGTAGTTTGGTATGTTTTAATGAAAGGAAAGGGTATTATGTAGGTAAAAGGTAGGTATGTAGGTGGGTGGGTGGGTAGGTAGGAAAGGTAGGTAGGAAAGTAGGTAGTATTTTAATTTTTATCTTATTTTTTTATTCGGGATAAGGGAATAAGGACCGTGTGCTTTTTCACCCCCAGTCCCCGGGTGTGTTTTCATTTTTGTAAATCTTGTCACCCCTGTTCCCAACTGGCACAAAAATGGCCTACTTTTACAAAAAAAAAGGGGAACGGGTTTTAAACGTTGCGTAAGATGTTTTTGCGTGCGTTCGCACAGGGGGCCAGGGCCCTTTATATTCTCATCCGAAGGATTTTTGGGGGGGGGAGTGGGCACGGGAATTTTTAAATTTCAGGAAAAAAAACCCCCCTCGAAGGGGAAATCGAACCCCAAGTGGGAAAAATTTTGGCCAAAGCGCAATTTTCTAAACCACTAGGCAAACCCGCCCCGGGTAGGTAGGTTTTGCCCTTGTGTGTGTGTAAAAAGTTTTAAATTTTTTTAAAGCAATGTATGTTTTAAGCGTGCGTGCGTGCGTGCTTGAAATTTATGTTTTGTATGTTTTTAAAGGGTTTTTTTTATAAATGTCTGATGCTTTAAATGAAATCAGGGAAAGTAGGGTCCCCCCTTTATCCCATGAAATTATAAAAAATTTTTAAGTTTGAAGTATGTATGTATGTATGTATGTATGTAAAAAAAATTAAAAAAAATTTGTTTTTTTATATATGTTTTGAAAGTTTTTCGCGATAACCGTAATTGTCGGTATTTACCGATTGTAAAGGGAATACCAAAAATTTTTTTCGAACACCAAAACCGCAAACCGGGATTCTGTTTCCCGGGGCCGTTTAAGATTTCCGTTTTTCAAAAAAAAAGTCGGGAAATTTTACTTTTTTCTAAAAGCTTATCATGCGCCTGTACTGTCTTTACGCACCAAACCCCTTTCCCAACCACCACCCCTTCCAAAACGAACATTTTTGGCGCCAGCAGGGTTTTAAGCCTACACGCAAAAACAAAAACTTTACTGTGAAAGAATAGAGCTTCGCGCTTTTCCGCATGACATTAATTTTCCTTTCACAAGGGATTAAAGGGGGGCCCCAAATTTTTATTTAATCTTTATTCTTTTAAAAACTTTTATATAGAGGATAATGGAATAAGCCCCTCCTGTGTTTTTTTTTTTTACATCCAGCCCCTCATGGGGTATGCATTTTTTGTAAATGTCATCTTTTCCCAAAAACCCCCACACAAATGGCCTGCTCTTAACGAAAAGCAAAAAAAAGCGGAGGGGGGGTTTTTGAACTATTTTTTTTGCGCTTTTGTTTTGAGAGGAAAAGTAAAAAACAAAATCTAAATTGAAGGGAAAGGTCTGGGTTGGAGGGGGGCTAAGCTTTAAAAAACAAAAAGAAAATTAAGTCTCACGAATATGCCATGAAAAAACAAAAGACTGACAGGGAACAATGCCCCCCCCCAGGCGCAAGAAAAAAAACACAACATTTCCGGGCTTTGGCTTCTTTCCCAAAAAGCAAAGTGCAGCAGCAGGGGCAGCCAGAGTTTTGAAAAATTTTGCTTAAATTTTCAGATTAATTTTGTTTCCGAACAATCCCCCCCCCCCCCCAACCCCCGGGCCCGAATGGGTTTTGGGTTTTTTTTCACATAGGTCCCCTGGGTTTTTAATTTTCCCTGGGGACCGTTTTTGGGGGAGTTGGTAAAGATACCCTTTTGAAAGGGCCCCCTTTGCAGTCCCGGGTTTTAAAAAAACCTAGCGCAAACCCTGTGTATGTATTTTTTTTATGAATGTAGGTATGTAATTTAAGTATGTAATTTTGTAGGGATGTATGTATGAAATGTATTTATGTATGTATGTTTTAATGTAAAAAGTAGAAGAATAAAAAGTGGCAGAAGCACAACGGGCAGCAGCAACAGTAGAAAACAGGAGCAAGAGAAACCCTTTAAAATCCATATTTTTTAATCTTTCAACGACGGGGAGGACCTTTTATCCCCTTTGTACCGCGCCTCCCAGCCCCCCCACAAAACAAAACCAATAGAAAAACAACAACCCGGGTAGACAGACACAGACAACCAACAAAACAGACAGAAACACACCCCAACACACACACCAAAACACACACCCCACACACACACACAAAACAAATCCCCAACACACACAAACACACACAACACACAACACCCACACACACACACACACCACTTTCGTTGAAAGAGGATATTTAGATAAAAGGATAAAATAAAAAACCCAAAGGTTTAAATTTGGGAGCTAAAGGAGCTTTTTAGTTTTTATAATAAAAATTCACAAAAAGAGAGAAGAGAAGAGACCCCACCAGCCAGCCACCCAGCCAGACCACCACCAAAGACCCCCCAGACAGACAGATGGGATAGATAATAGATAAAAAATTTTATATAGATAGATAAAGTTTAGATGAAAAAGTTTAGATAATAAAATAGAAAGAAAACAGATGGGACACAACAGAGAGACGACAGAGAGAAAAGGGGAGACAGACAGACAGATGGGATAGATAGACAAGAGACAGACAGACAACAGACAGACAGACGGGATAGAAAGATGGACAGACAACAGACAGCCCAAGATAGAGACAGACAAAATAGAGACAGACGACGTAGCCAGACAAAAGGGAGACAAAATAGAGACAGACAAAACAGAGCAAACAGACAGCCCAAGATAACACCCACCCCCAAAACAAAAAACAACTCCAAACGATATTTTCCATAAAGAGGCCCATTTGCCCATATTTTACAAAAAGGGGGGGGTTTGCTGATCAAGAAAACAGGGTTTTGGTAAAAGCTGGACAAGCCAATGAAAAACAAACCCACAATGTTGGAAATAAAACCCCCCATAACATCATGATATCCCCCAAATAACTAAAATGGTAAAGGTAAAGGTGTCCGATAATCTGGGGGGTCGAAGGGGACGGGGACACAGACCTCATTTTTCTCTAGGCGCCAGCATGTTGAGAGCGGCGCCCATCCCTCTCCCTCGCGGGCTTTAAATAACCTTCCTGACCCGAAAGAGGCGGGGGGAAAAAAAAACCCAAAAAATTTAAACAGCGGGTGAACGGGGGTTACTTTTACTGAAGAAAAGGCACGCAAACGGTCACCCCTTTCCCCTTGGTAACCACGCCGATGCTGTTTAAACCCTTTAAGCCCCGGGGAAAAGGAGCGTTTCTAAACCACTGACTCCCCCCGCCCCCCTAATACAAAAAGGTTTTTTTCTTTTTAAATATATGTACAATAAAAATTTAAATATGATTAACTAATTATATAAGGATACTACACCCCGGGAGCAAACAAGAATCATAATGCATTAGGCTGGCTGGGATAAAATTAAAGGCTGGGAAAAAATTTTTTTCCTGGGCCCTAAAAACAAATCTCTTCAAAATTCTGTGCTTTGTTTTCCATTAAGATCATGTTTATCATTTTTACTACGCATTCTTTATTGTATTTTTGGGCCAAATTTTTTTGAAAAATTTCCCATATCTGTCACTAGATTGTATAAAATTTATAACGTTCGATTGTTGGCCCAAATGACAAACATTTAATCTTTTTCTGATAAAAGCGATAAAATTTTTTTTGAACCCTTCCCAAAACCCATATAACCAGCCAGGGATATCCAAAAACCAAACCCTGGAATAAGTAAAAAAGCTATTTTGTTTGGCCCCCTTTTTTTTTCCCCCTTCCCGCATTTTAAATTTAAAAATTTCTCCTATCAGATTTAAAAAATACGCGCGCCGGGGCTTGCGTGCTGCTGCGTGCCCCTGCCTTTCGTGCGTGCGTGGGGTGCCTGTGGTTGTGTTGTGTTGTGTGTGGGGTGTGGGGTTTTGTGTGTGGGGTGTTGAGTGAGTGAGTAAGTGATGGGGTGACGCGGTGTCCCCGTCTTTTGCGTCTTTCTTTCGTGTGTGTTGGGGTGAAGAGAGATAGAGAGAGAGAAAAGAGAGAGAAGAGAAGAGAGAGGAAAAGAGAGAGGAAAAAGAGAGAGAGAGAAAACCCCGATTTTAATTGTAAGGGCCCCCGGGCCGGGATCAAAGGGGGGACCCATTTTTAACCCAAGAAACAAAAAACCCAAAAAATTGAACAAAAATACAGAATTTTTGGCCCTTGGGCAAAAATAATTTCCAAAAAGGGCATAAACAACATCAACTTTTTGTACCAAACCCTTGTACCTAACGAGTTCTCTGGGTTTCAAGCATAAAAAATAAAACAAAACCCCAAAAGTCTCAACTGACAAAATTTTCAAAGAAAAGAGAGAGAGAGAGAAAAGAAAAGAGAGAGAAGAGAGAAAAGAGAGAGAGAGAGAGGATAGAGAGAAGAAAAAGAACGGATGGGTAAATGAAAGATCTTTATTTTTGGGGAGAGAGAGAGAGAGCGCGAGTGTGTGTGTGTGTGTGTGTTGTGTGTGTGTGTGTGTGTGTGTGTTGGGTGTTTTGTGGTGGGGTTAAAGTGTGGGTGTGGTTTGTGTGTGTTTTGTTTTGGTTGGGGTCTTCGTGTGCGTGTGTGGGCTTTGTGTCCCGTGTGTCTGGTAAGCTCCTGGTCTGTTTTCCCGTGTCGAGTGTTCTGTCTGTCTTCCCCGTGTCCCGTGTATCTGTTGCCGTGTGTGGTGTGGGACAGTTATTTAGCCCCGCTTCTCAAGGGTGGCCCTTGATCCTGTTTAAAAAGGCCTGAATCACAGGGTGCATGGGGAAATACCCCCTGAAACCCTAAAAATCATTTTTTATCTCCAAACCCCAAAAACAAAATTTCCCCCAGGGGGCCAAGGGGAAAACCCAAAATTTTTTTCAAACAATTTTTTTTTTTTTTGTTGTTGTTGTTTTCAAAGAATGTCATTAGGATGAAACCGGGAAAGCGCGGAAGAACACTATTATCACTGAACTTTTATGTCTCGTGTTGAAATGCTTTTAAATGAATTATGTCGGGTGAATTTTGTAAAGATTTCGCCCCCCGGGGTGGGGGTTATTCTTCCCGGGCCTAATGGGGGTTTGTGGGGTGTGTGTGTGTGTGGGGTGTTGTGTGGGGTGTGTAATGCCCAAAATTTAAAATGTTAATTTTCCCCGATGGAACATTGAATTTAAAGGGAAAATGATTTTCGGTGGGTATTTGCGGGGTTTTTGTGTGGTGTGTTTTGAGTTGTTGGGGGGTTTTGTGTGGTGCTGTGTGTTTTGTGTGTGTGTGTGTTGTGGGGGTGTGTGTGTGGGGTGTGTTGCCCCGCCGGGCCCCCCGCGCGCGGCCGGGGAAACGAAAAAAAAAAACCCCCCCCCAGAAAACAACGCTGCAGAGAAAACAGACACATGTAGGTTGGTTCGTAATTTTTTAGCAACATCTTTTGAACCCCTTTCCCTAAAAATGGACGAACCCCTCTCTTTTCTGTCCCCTCATCATTCTGCCTCACCTTCCCCGTGACCCCCTCCAATTCATCCTGGGTAGAAAACCCACCCGCCGAGGCCCATAACCCCCCCCCCCCTCCCCCGGGTTGTGGGGGGGACGAGTCCGCGGGGTTACAGCTATGAAACCCCATGAAAACTGACCACTGCCCCATCGGGCTGGGCACCTCACTGCCTAAAACGTTTCAAGGCCCCTGTGTTTTTGTGCAAAAAATTTTAAAAACCCGGGGAGTCCCAAACTTTTTTTATGGCAGATTGCATGCTGGGTTTGTGACATGTCACCCCCCAAATTACTGTTTTAATTTTTTTGCCCGCCCCTTTTAACCCAAAAAAAAGGGGGTTAAGAAAAAAGGGGGCAAGAGAAAAGGGAAAGGGGTATGTTTTACCAAAAACAGGACTTTAGTTTTATGTTGTTGTTGTTTTTTTTCTTTCTTCTTCTTCTTCTTCTTTTTCTTCTTTTTTCCTTCTTTTTCCCTTTTTCTTTCTTTTTTTTTTCTTCTTCTTTTTTTTCTTCTTCAACTTCTTTTTTTTCCCAACACTCAGGGCAGCAATTCCTGAAGAGAAAGCAATTTTTCCTTTCCATTTTCCAACATAAAAAAGGTTTTTCAAAACAAAGAACCCCCCCCCCCCCCCCCAAAATTACCCCTTCTTTAAGGTATACACCCCTTCTCTCTCTCTCTCTCCCTCTTTTCCCTCTCTTTTTTTTCCCCCCCCCCATTTTTCCCCCTCCTACCAGCCCTTTTCTCCCCCTCTCTCCCCACCCCAACACACACAAAACACAACACACACACAAAACAAAACACACACACAAAAACACACACACACACCCCACACACACCCACACACACTCACAAATTTTTTTTCGTTCGTTTCGTTTCCCCTTTATTTCCTCTCAAACTCCCTATCTCTCCTTTTCTATCCCAACCACCAAAATTTTCCAAATTTATTTAAATTTTCCAGAATGTATGTTTTACGAAAAGGGAAAAAGCTGTAAAGTTTTATTTAGTTTTACTTTAAAAAAACTTTTGACTTCGGTTAAAAAATATAAAAATTTGAGCTGATTAAAAGTCAGGGGGGTTTAAAAAAAAAAAAATTTTCCCTTTATTTTTCAGCCGTGTATAACTCTTTATTATCTGGGATTCGAATAAAAGCCCTTTTTCAGAGTTTTTTTAAAGTCCAATAGGAGTCAAACAAGGCTGTGTTTTGAGCCTTTCATTTTTTCAGTAATTTAATTTAAACCCGCTACTGTTATATGAATAAAAAAGGAAAACATGGATTTCCCGTTTTTACCAAAATTATGGATATCTTTATTCTGATGTTTTCAGACGATGTTGCATTGTTTTTTAACAACCCCAGGAGGTTTGGGAACAATTAAATATTTTAAAAAACTGTTGTAATAATTAAAAAATTTATGTCCCAAAATCAATAAAACAAAGGTTATGGGGTTTTTTGGAAAGGGGGATTTCTTTCAAAACAGGGGAAAAATGGAAATTTCAGTGGTATTAGGTTTTAGGTCGTGGAAACCCTAAATTTTTTATTGAAAAGGGGTTTTAAATTTTACAAAAAAGATTAGCTTTAAAATTTGGGACAGAACTTTGTCCCCAAAAGGGGAAAAAGGCAGTGGGTTCCGTTAAATAAAGTCTTTATAATATAAAAGATGAACGTTTGTAATTTCTTCAAGATTTTCGATATTTTAAAATTTAAACCCAAATTTTATTTTACTCACCCGAAAAATGGGGCACAAAAAAACTAGAAAAACATCGAGAAAATTTATTTATTTTGGGCCCTGTAAAAGATTTTGGGGGGGTACCATAAGGACAAACCCAAAAAGATGGAAAACCCTTTATTTAAAGATATCCCTTTATGTCAATTCCTGTAAAAAGCCCCTTAAAATAAATGGGTTTAAAAAAACCACAATTAGATCGAAATAGAATATCATATAATGCATAAAAGCATCAGCTAAGTTTTTATAGAAAATGGAAACATTTCTGGGTTTTAAAATAAAAAATTTTGTGGGAAACCCGGGTTTTTAAAATTGGTTTTTGGATGCGGGAAAGGTGGGGGATGTAAAAAGCTTTCTTAGGGAAAGTTTAAAAAAAATTAGGGGGATCTGTTCTTCAAGAATGGGGGGGGGTATACAAAAAGAGGGGGAACAATTACAGATTTTTTTAAAATATTTTTAAAAAAGCAATATAAAAACTCTATTGTTTTCCCACGCTTTGAGAAGCAATTAAAAGAAAGATGTAACGTTCTACCTTTTAAAAAATGTAAAGGAAAATGAAAACCAAGAAAAAATTGTCCTTTTTTTAAAACAATATTAAAATAAGCCCCCCTTTCTTTGGAATTTGCAGTACCCCAACTTGGGGGGAAAAATTTTTAAGAAATGCATCAATTCCATTCCAATCTGCCCCAAAACAAAAAAAGGGAAAAAGGACAGTTTTTTCTAATATTTTTTTCATTTTAAAAACAAAGGGAAAAAATTTTGACCCAAAACTTTTTTACATTTTTTTACGATCAGATAAATTTTATGCATGTTTTTAGACATCATTTTTTTTTTTGTACTGTACAGGGTTTTATTTCAGGTTTTAGTCATGAAAAAAAATTTGGTTTTTTTTTTTTTAAAAATTTTAAAAGTTACTTTTTTTATCTTTTGATTTCAAAATAAATGAACCTTCCCGAACCCCAAAGGGGCCCAAAATAAAATTTGGTCCAAGGCCAAAATTCATTAAAAATTTTCAGGTTCCCCGTTTCATGTTCCTACCTCCATTACAAATCTATCTATCTATCTATCTATCAAACTATCTATCTATCTATCTATCAAATCTATCTATCTATCTATCAAATCTATTGTCTACTATTTGTCTATCTATTTATCTATCTATCTATCTATCTATCTATCTATCTATCTATCTCTGTCTATCTATCTATCTATCCCTCCCTCCCTCTATCTATCCATTCATCCCATCCAACCATCCATCCACTATCTATCTATCTACTATCTATCTATCTATCTATCTATCAGTCTGTCTGTCTATCTATCTATCTATCTATCTATCTATCTATCTATCTATCTATCTATCTAATCTGTCCATCTATCCATCTATCCATCTAACTATCTATCTATCTGTCCATCTATCCATCTATCCATCTATCATCTATCTATCTATCTATCTATACTATCTATCTATCCTTTGTCTCATTTTCTCTCTCATTCTCCACCCTCTTTTCTCTTTCTCTCTCTGAAACACATTCTCTCTCTCTCTCCTCATTTTGCAGAAACAAGTTATAAAGAAACGAAAAGAGGAAGAAAGAAAGAAAGAAAGAAAAGAAAGAAAGAAAGAAAGAAAGAAAGAGGAGAGAGAGAGAGAGAGAGAGAGAGAGAGAGAGAGAGAGAGAGAGAGAGAGAGAGAGATAGACAGAGACAGAGACAGAGAGACAGAGAGACAGAGAGACAGAGAAAGAGAGAGATAGAGAGAGACAGGCAGGCAGACAGGCAGAGGCAGAGAGACAGACAGAAACACAGAGAGAGAGTAAGAGAGAGAGAGAGGGAGAGTCAGACAGACGTGAGACAGACAGACGAGACAGACAGATAGCAAATATGAGAGAGAGAGGGAAGAGTAGATATGAGAGAGAGAGTGGAGACAGACAGACAGACAGACAGCAGGCAGGCAGGCTGACAGAAACAGAGGCAGACAGACAGAGAAACAAATTCAGAGAGACAGAGAGCAAATATGAGGGGGAGAAGAGAGGGGGAGAGAGAGAGAGAGAGAGAGAAGAGAGAGAGAGAGAGAGAAGAAGAGAAGAGAGAGAGTCTTTTTTGTGGGAATACAAGAAAAGCGATGTGCTTATAAACGAATTACGATCTGATTCGGGGGAGCATGAGCAGAATCAGCCTGAGAAACGTTTAATGCAAATTTGCCCAGGATCTGTTTTTTCATTTTTTATTTTTTAGTTGAAGAAAGCAAACAACACGCAAATAAACAACCAATAAATGATCAAAAAGAGAATTCCACCCCTAAAAATATTTAGGCTTTTCAGCATATCTGCATAGCCGGTGTAATGCAAGGACAAAAAACGTACGAGAAAGATGAGCTGTTACTGAGCCTTTTATCATCATATTGATAGATTCGGACTATTTTGTTTGTTTTGTTTTTAGTCATATTTGTCCATTTATTTATCGTGTGTTGTTTTTTTCATGAGTTTTTTTTTCTCTTAAAAATGAAAAATAAGGTACATGCTGTTATTGTTTTTGTTGTTATTCTTCATATTTTTGTCGCTGTTGTTGGAAACTGATTGTCCTGTTATGTTTGTGTATTTTGTTTCTTATTTTTTTATTATTATTATCTATTTATGCGTGTTCCTCGCTGATTGCAGTTGGGGTAAAATAATCATTTTGGACAAGATTTATCACAGGCATTTTATTTTGTCAATTAAGAACCCCTTACCATTTTTGATTTAGCACAGAAGAATGGGTCAGTTATCGTATTTTGCTTTAATGATTATTACAAGATTGAAATTCTCGTGCAACATTGTGAACAGTAAAAAAAAAAAAAAAAAAAAAAAAAAAAATTGTGAGTCAAAAGTAGGGAGTCTGATTCATGGTAGGTGCACCTACATTGTTTTTACACATAGAAAAGAATAGAACAGAACAGAATAGAAGCTGACCTGAGCAGAGCAGAACAGAACAGAAATAGAACAGAACAAAGAAGAAACAGAAAAGGGCAGGGGCTGAGCAGAGCAGAGCAGAACAGAACACAGCGAGAGCACAGCACAGCACAGCACAGCGTAGCAGAACAGAGCAGAGCAGTGCAGAGAGCAGCGCAGAACAGAACAGAGCACAAGCAGAGCACAGCAGAACAGAAACAGAACAGAACAGAACAGAGCACACCAGAGCAGAGCAGAGCACAGCAGAACAGAGCAGAGCAGAGCACAGCAGAACAGAGCAGGGCAGGGCAGAGTAGAGCAGAGCAGAGCAGGGCAGAGCAGAGCAGAGCAGAAACAGAACAGAACAGGGTAAAACAGAGCAGAACAGAACAGGATAAAACAGCGCAGAACAGAACAGGATAAAACAGTGCAGAACAGAACGGATAGAACAGCGCAGAAACAGAACAGGATAAAAACAGCGCAGAACAGAACAGGATAAAACAGCGCAGAACAGAACAGGGTAAAACAGCGCAGAACAGAACAGGGTAAAACACAGCGCAGAACAGAACAGGATAAAACAGCGCAGAACAGAACAGGGTAAAAACAGCGCAGAACAGAACAGGATAAAACAGCGCAGAACATAGCAGAAGAGAAAGAGACATCACACATCAATCAGATGCTCAATCCCTAAATCTGTAGACCTTGGCACGCTGTTTCACTCATGTTAATATAATTATGTGACCCTCCCTCCCCCTTGCAATGAGTCGCATTTCACCGGAGTCAGTTTCTAATTGTTAGCATGTTATTAACATGCAATAATAATATTTTTTTAAATCCCGCTATTTAAAGAAAAATAGTTTGAAAATCGGACAATTCCATAAAAAGTTCATACAAATCAAATCACTGGACGCCATGAAATGACAAAATGAGAAATTGACGATTTGTACATCGTAATATACACTTTTTTTTTCAAAAAAACACTTTTACACTTCTTTAAGTCACATCAGATTTCTCTGCGTGAAATTCAGGCTGCTCTCCCTGGGGAGTGTGCGTCGCCACAAGAGCAGCGCCATCCATTTTTTCTCCTCCGTTTGTTTCCCAATCAGAGTGGCTTTTTCTACAGAATTTTGCCAGGGACAACTTTCTTGTTGCAGTGGGTTCTGTTACGTGCGCCAAATAATGTTGTGTAACACACGGGACCTCGGTTTACGGTCTCATCCAAAAGACTAGCACTTGTGGTCTAATGGAGGGGATAGGGGGGAGTTTAGGGCCCAAACAATGATTAAACCACCGCACACTTCCGACTCGGGACTTTTTCGCTTTCTAGGGCAGGCGCGTTACCTATAGACCAACCGATCCATGATGGTCAGAATAAGGAGTTAGTGTGTTTTTTAATCGCGCTTTCACAGGAAAAGGAACAAAAAAATATATACCTTAATACTTTCAGTGCAAGGTAGAAGAAAGCTGACAGCTTTAAAATCATGTTCCGCTTTTCGAAAGAGTAGGCCATTTTGTGCCGGTGGGAACATGACAAAATTTACAAAACTGCGTACACACGGGGATTGGATGTTAAAAAGCTCATGAGTGTTTATTCCATTATCCTCGATATTAAGAAATAAAAATAGAATAAATCAATCGAAATCTCAAAATCGACACGATGACAACATCCCCCCCCCCCTCCCTCACACACACACACCACACACACACACACACACACACACACACACACACACACACACACACACACACACACACACCCACCCTCACCCCAACCTGCCTAAAATGGCCTGTAACGGAAAAGGAGATCAGATGCAACACGACTCATTTCCTGATAGAGGGTCACAAATTGCGAATCTCCTTTATTGGGATGACATCGACAAGGATAACCAGCCTAAGAGATGTTGGAAAGAAAGACAGGGTGGTGGCTGGCATCTCACATACCCTCTTTTTCTGTCAACCCCCCCCCCCCCCCCCCCCCCACCCCCCACACACACAACCCCCGATAAAAACGGAAACACATTACGATGCACAGTGATAACGTAAATGTTTTATTTTATTTTATCTTGTGCGCGGCCGCGATTTGAACTCAGCAATCTTCTGAAAGAAAATCTGGGGCTCAGTTCAGCTGAAAACTGATCCCCACGAAGTCAGATTGCGGCTACCTTCATGGCGGGGGAAAAACGGTGGCATACGCAAAACCTTACCATGGGTGAACCTAGGAGTTATAGCCGAGGAACAACCCCCCCCCCAAAAAAAAAAACAAAAAAAAACCCCCAACAACAAACAAACAAATAAACAAAAAAAACAACCAAATCAACCCCCCCCCCCCCCCCCCCCTTAAAAAACATAAAACTGAAAAAATGGAAACGGACAGCTAAATCACCCACTGCAGTAGACGGCATGGCATTTTCATCCCAATGTTTGTGGCCACTGACCCACCCCGGTTGATTGGCCGAAAGGGCAGGACAGACGGGTCAAGAGTTTGAATCCTTGACCGCCCAGGCAGCCATGATAGAACAGACTTTGACAACGCTACAGCCGAGTGGTTAGTTAAGACCGTTCGCCTTCAGTCCCATGGGCCCACGGAGCCGTAAGTTCGGGTCACGGCGTCGGCGTCTGGTGAATTGAAGGTGGAGATTTTTTTTTTGATTAAAAAAAATTTTTTTTCCCAGGTTGCCTTCATTCCTTTCATGTGTATATACACAAAAAGCAGAATATCAAATATGCATGTTACAGATCTCGTCATTCATGTCAGCGTTCATGGTGGGGGCAAAAAGTGGGTTGCATACACACAAAATATCATCATTGGTGATCTCAAAGCTCTCGCCGAGAGGAAAAAAAAAGAAAGAAAAAAATGGAAAGAAAAAAAATCATCTCTGGAGCCAACACATGTAAAGGTAGAAAAGGTCAAGGTGTCCCATAACCTGTGTGGTCGTAGGGGAGCGAGGCGTCTGAGACCTCAGCTTCTCTAAGGCCAGCGTGTTGAGGGCGGCGCCCATCTCCTCTCCCTCGCTGCTTTATCTTCCCTGACCCTAAAGAGAGCAGGTACCCATTTACAGTTGGGTGAACTGGGAGAACTGTGCTGTAGCCAAGGTGAGCAAGCGGTTACCCATCTTTTGTTCACTTCCAGTCGTTTGGATAAGATGTAAAAACAACAGCAACAACAACCAAAAAAAATCCCAAACCCAACAACAACTGAGGCCCTGTCTATGCACAGACCCGTGGAAACACTCCTGTCTGCACCTTTTTCTCTTCTTCTTCTCCCTCAAACGCTCAGACAGCAACCATTGTTCTCTGTGATATGGGCGAAAATGCACTGAGATTCCATGCCGTTTTGCGCCTGACAAGTCAGGCCCAGCGCATCCCAACTTAGGTATGGGAGAGCATTGTTTTCTTTTCAGTCTTAAGCGCTTTGATTTGTTTTTTGCAAGATATAGGGCTATTATATAAATTCCATTTACTATTATGATTATCTCAGTCTTTCTGGTAAAAAAAAAAAGGGGGGGGGGGGGGGGGGGGGGGGGGGGGGGGGCAGGAGAAAGGACCAAGAAGGCAGAAAGTAGATAAATATTACGTGACAAGAAGAAAAGGAAAAAGGCAGAGACAAAGAGAGGAATAGAAAAGAGGGAATTCCTAGCACAGAATTTCCAGATGGTGGGGATGCTATTCATACTGAGAGCCCCTCCCCCTTCCCCCACCTCCAGCATTTCCACAGAATAGTCTATTCTGTCTTTCAGGGGAGAGTAAGTAGGCTAGTTGTGAGTCGGGAAGAGTGGGTCACAAAAATGAATACAGCAGTGCACACACTCTTGTCCCGCTCAATGCATGACCTCCGAAGACGAAACGTGGCTGCCTTTATTGTGGGAATGAAAAGAATCTACCACCCGCTCTGGTGACGTTTCTTCGAAGTTCTAGTCATGAAAGCGAGAGAGAGAGAGAGAGAGAGAGAGAGAGAGAGAGAGAGAGAGAGAGAGAGAGAGAGAGAGAGAGAGATGATTTGATTTGATTTGATTTGATTTGATTTGTTCTTCTATATCGAGGATAATGGGATCTGCACTCATGTGCTTTTTTCATTCAGTCCCCGTGTGTATGCAGTTGTGTAAATATTGTCATCTGTTCCCACCGGCACACAGTGGCCTACTCTTACGAAAAGCGGAACAGGATTTAACGTGTGCGCAAGATGTTCTGTGTGCGTTCGCACACGGGGCCTCGGTTTACAGTCTCATCCGAAAGACTTTTGAGGAGAGTGGAGTCAGTACTGATGTTAACTCCAGGGGAAAAATCCCCTCCAACGGGAATCGAACTCGGGTCGTCAAATTGCCAGGCAATGTTCTGACCACTAGGCTACTGGTGACGATCGAAGTTCTTGTCATGAAAGCGAGAGAGAGAGAGAGAGAGGAGAGAGAGAGAGAGAGAGAGAGAGAGAGAGAGAGAGAGAGAAGGGGGGGAGGGGGGGGGGGGCAAAGAGGGAGAGAACTTGAACTCGACTGATTTATTCTCAAAAAGGCCATTGGCCCATACATGACGGGGGGTGCCTAACTGCTTAGTATTTTGGTGGGGGATTAAAAAAAAAGAATAAA
This sequence comes from Stramonita haemastoma, assembly GCA_030674155.1. Taxonomy (NCBI): domain Eukaryota; kingdom Metazoa; phylum Mollusca; class Gastropoda; order Neogastropoda; family Muricidae; genus Stramonita; species Stramonita haemastoma. Next base: position 22,920 of record JASPKP010001384.1, read on the forward strand.
AAAAACCAACAACTAAAAAATAATGGATTACAAAAAAGTCATTTACAAAAATATGACTTACGACAACAAAATATCTCTTATTCTGAAAGCTTTACACAAATATAAAGTGAGGCCTCCCACAACCAGAGAGAGAGACAGACAGACAGACAGATAGACAGACACAGACAGACATAGAGACAGAGAGAGGCTTTTTAAAGCAATTTATTGTGATTGCCCAGCTAGGCCTTTTGACAAGGGAGGTAACACAAAAATCTTTGTGAAACACTAAATAGAAGGTGCAATATATTTATTTTATTTTATTTTATTTATTGATGTATTCTTTTATAACGAGGATAATGTAATAAGCACCCATATGCTTTTATTTTACATCCAGTCCCCGTGTGTATGCAGTTTTGTAAATCTTGTCATCTGTTCCCACCGGCACACAATGGCCTACTCTTACGAAAAGCGGAACAGGATTTAATGTGTGCGCAAGATGTTCTGCGTGCGTTAGCACACGGGACCTCAGTTTATAGTCTCATCCGAAGGACTTTTGGGGAGAGTAGAGTCAGTACTCCAGGGGAAAAATCCCCTCGATCGGGAATCGAACCCGGGTCGTCAAAGTGCGAGCGCATTGTTCTAACCACTAGGCTATCCCGTCCCCTTCATTATGCGTGATCAGTGCAGTTAAGTTTTGCAAGGATACGTCCACTGATAATAAACTGTTCATAACATTGGCAGTCAATCCAGTAAGAAATCACATACAAAGAAAAGAACAAGAAAAATCAAATTCAAAGTAAATGTGATGAATGATAATATGTCTTTTTAAAGCTGCTTATCCGAAAATACCTTCTCTGTTAACAGTGTTATAGCATTACTTATTGATACCGTTGGTGGTGACTTGGCTTTGTCTTAATTTATGTTCTTCTGCCAGAAACTAAGCTACAAGTTTAATTACATGTTCTTTTTCAGACGACAGAAAAGAAACACTACATTGACTTTCTGCTGTTCATAGAGTTTAAAAAGTATGTTTCTTGTGTATAGTTTTATATGATTTACATTGAAATAAAAACAGTAAATCTCATCATCAACATTATGACCACATAAAGGATATAACTGTATGGAAATTTCAGTCTGGAACCATCTTTTGTTTGCATTTAAACCTAGTGTTCTTGACCTGAATCGAGCATAATTAAGTTTGTGCCATTTATTAGTGATTATTTTTGGATATTTTTTCTATCTGAGACAGATTTGAAGTAAAGAACCAGCTATATGTTTATTTTCACCCTCCATATTTGAGTGCTAGCTTTGTTTAAAAGAGCAAATAAGCCTTATTCTAAATTCCGAAAGAAACTGACGCTCATTACCAACTTCCTGAAACATCCATACAATCCCAAAGCCATGCCCTGTCAAAACTCCTTGAACTGGCACATCTAAAAAAAAAAAAAACCTGTGTTATGGCAAATATACGAACCTTTCCTATTTGTGTATTTACATTTAATCCCCATATTTCCGAAGCGTACGTAAGCAAATGTTATATTTGTGTGTCAAATAATTTTCAAGAACAGAGGGCAGTCTATCGAATTACGCTTCTGTAATGTTTTTAAGATTTCTTTTACATTGTTTCCCCTTCCTACAAGATCTTTGCCATGCAAAATATAGACTTAGCCATGTTGAAAATATCATTACTTATTTTGGCTTCAGCATTTCCATAAAACCTTTTTTTTTTTCTTTTTTTTTTTAACTTATTGGTAAATACCCACCCATTCTAAAAGCAATAATGCTAGTTGTATTCATATTAAATCTTACTGATAAATCAAAACAAGCTGCCTCCTTTTGTAAAGACACGTGGCTGATTTTGTAAACCGATAGTAGTCACAAACAAAATAATATCACCAGCAAAAAGTAGTAAAAACAACTCGATTGCTCCAGGAATTATTTGAATGCCCTACCCTGTTTTACTTTTCTTGATAGCTCAATAGCCAACTCAATTATAAAAAATGAAAACATTTTGTGGGCTTAAGATACAACCATGCTTCACGCCCTCGGGGCATTGAGAGAAATCGGAATTTTCATTTCCTGCACGCACACACGATAAATTTGAAATGTAAATGGCTCTAGGGCCACATATAGTTTACCATTTACACCATTTTCCCCCGTAGTACAGTCCACAATATACTTATCTCGATTTACTTAATCGAAGGCCTTTCTAATATCAACAAAAGCAACGTATCGTGTGTTTTGTTTGTTTGTTTGTTTGTTTTTACAGGAAAGCAAATGTTTTTGAACAAGAGAGTATTGAATAAAATTTAATTAATGTATGACTAACAGTGCTCTCCTTTGCTCCAAAGTCTGCTTACTCTTCAATCAACTTTTCTTCGTTGTCTGCCCATTAAGTAGATCTATCTAGCTTTCTAGCTATGTGTCAGTCTGTCTGTCTGTCTATCTGTCTGTCTGTCTGCATATTTGTATATTGGGACGAGATAACCAAGTGGTTAGAGTGAGGCGCATTGCACTCGTGATCTGCTGACCCAGGTTCGAATCTTGTTCAAGAGGATTTTTCCTCTTGGGTTAACATCAGTGCCGACTCGCCGACTCCACTCCCTCCCCCCCTACTCCCCCCCCCTACTCCCCCCCTCCCTACCCTACCCCCACTCCACCCCCCCCCCCCCCCCCCCCCCCCCCCTGGCAGTCCTTCGGATGAGACTATAAACCGAAGTACCGTGTACGAACGCACCCATAACATTTTACGCACACGTTAAAACTTGTTCCGCTTTTCGGAAGGGTAGACCATTGTGTGCCGGTGGGAACAGATTACAAAATTTACAAAACTGCATGCACACGGGGATTAGATGAAAAAGAAAAGCTTCTGAATGCTTGTTCCATTATCCACGAAATAAAAAAAAACAAATAAACGAATCAATAAATGGATAAATACATGCATGTTTTTTTTAAATTTTATTTACTTGTTTTTATGGTTTTCGTTTTGCAATTCTGCATGCATGGCTATATGTGTGTATTTCTTGTAAGTTTGTGTTCCCCTAGTGATGCCAAGGGAACCTGTTAGTATAACTAGCATCCCTACCTTCTGGTAAATATGTGCTAAGAATTTCCTCTTTTCTATCCCTCTCCTTCCTCGTTTTTTCCTGTCACCTCCTTCTTGTCTAGTTTCTATCGTCTTGGTCCATTCTCCTGCCTATTTTCCAGAAAGACTTCAAATTAACAACTCTCTCCCACGCCGAAGTTGGATGCGCCGGGCCTGACATATGAGGCGCTTAACGGCAGCGCAACGCACTTTTTGCTCCTATGACAGACAACAGTAGTTTTCATGTCTGAGTGTTCGACGACGAAGAAGAAGTGTCTATGGCCATTTAGTTTATGAGCCTGCATAATTTTTTTTGTCATAGAGAAATGCGAATAGAATCTGACCAGGGGGTGGGGGTGGGGGGGAATAACAGCGCATATCCGAAAAACGATCACTACAGTTACCACAACATCAGAAGGCGAGGCGCAATCCACAAAAACCCCAATAACAACAAATATAGAAAACGTAACATGAACAGTATAACATACCCCATTTTTAAGGTAAGCCAAATCTGTAGCAGTTACAAAGGAAAACTAAAACAGGGTATTGTGTACATAAGAACAATGCAATAGAATGCAATTACCAACGCAATGTGACTCAATGCAAAGTCACGTCACGTCATGTCACTACACTACACTACACTACACTACACTACACTACACTACACTACACTACACTACTTCACCTCGCACCGCACCGCACTGCACTGCACTGCACCACACCACACCACACCACAGTACACTATACTGTAACACACCACAGCACATCACACACCACACCACACCACACCACCCACACCACAGCACTCCACTACATTACACTACAAACACACCCCACCACACCACATCACACCACACCATCACACCACACCAACCACACCACACCATCACACCACACCACACCACACCAGACTTCACTACACTATACTACACTACACTACATTACACTATACCAGACTACACTACACCACACCACACCACACCACACCACACCACACCACACACACACTACACTACACTACACTACACTACGTGGCCCCGTGTGCGAACGCACGCAGAACATCTTGCGCACACGTTAAATCCTGTTCCGCTTTTCGAAAGAGTAGGCCATCGTATGCCGGTGGGAACAGATGACAAGATTGACAAAACTGCAAACACACGGGGACTGGCTGTAAAAAAGCACATGAGTGCCTACTCCATTATCCTCGAATTATAAAGGAATAAATATTTTTTAAAAAAAAAAAACACCACACTACACTGTGTATTCAGATTTGTTCTGAAAATATTTGTACAGTGATGCAGAATTAACTTGAATCCAGACCATATCAGCTTTATTGGCAAACCATTAACAATGTTATCAGCATTATTTCGGCGTAACAAAACCAAAAAAGCAAACAAACAGTAACAAGAAAACAACAACAGATTTCTCATAATAAATTTAACTTACAACCGTTATTAGCCTTTCTTGGGCACAATAACATTAACTGCAAGCGCGCGAGCGTGCAAACGCGCGCGCGCGCGCGCGCGCACACACACACACACACACACACACACACACACACACACACACACACACACACATGATATCATTCTAGTGTTAATTTTTTTTTGGAAAAGATAAAAAAAAAAGCCCCGTACAATCACATTCAGAATCAGTGTATATGAAAACTATGGGAATATTCATACATCCTACAACACCATCTTGCGGGGATCTTGTGTGCAGTAATTTATGCGTGTAGAATCGAAACATCGACAATAATATTGTCAAGTATGCAGATACATGCGATATCCATCAGGACAAAATGTCTACCTCTTAGGGCTGTTATCGGCAAATATTATCTGCAGCTAGCGGTAAACATAAGACACGGTGTTTGCTAGGATGTTTGTTTTCACAGCATCGTCAGATAGACAAATACACATGACAAAAAGAAAACTGTATGCAAGTGTAGCCAGTGAGCGAGCGAGCGAGGTAAAGAGAATAATTATTTGAGAGATGGCGGGGTTTTTGTGTTTTGTTTTGTTTTGTTTTGTTTTGATTATTGCTTTTTTTTTTGCCTATCATGTGAGTTATGCTTTCTTTTCGTTTCTTTTTTTTTCTTACGTCAGTTAAGATTTTAATCTTTGTGGTGACATAGCTTTCTTGTAGGCTTTTTTTAGGGGGGGGGGGAGGGAGGGACGGAGGTGGGGTTGGAAGAGGACGGAGGGGTGGGGTGAGGGGTAGAGTATGTGATGTATAAATGGAGGTATGTTTGTTTGATTCTTTTGCATCGGTTCTCTCTCTCTCCTCCTCTCTCTCTCTCACTCTCTCCTCTCTCTCTCTCTCTCTCTCTCTCTCTCTCTCTCTCTCTGAAAAAAGATTGCTGTGTAAATCACCAAGATCATTATTGCCAAACTGGCTGTGTCCATTTCCGTGACCATTATAACCAAAAAGTGCTGTGGATATTACATATAACACTATAGTTAACACTGCTATGTATATTACATATAACACTATACTTAGTGCTGCTGTGGGTATTACATACAACACTATAGTTAGTGCCGCTGTGGATATTACATATAACACTATAGTTAACACTGCTGTGGATACTACTCAGATTCCTATCGCCAAAGCTATTACAGATGTTACCTTACCCATATGGAGATACCGTGGGCTCTTTCAATATACTTTGCATCCTCTCCTTCTGGACATTCTGTACAAAAAAATAATAATAATAACCCAACCCCTTTTCAATTACTACCTTTGTTCCTTTCCCCTTACTTAAAAAAAAATCTCTTGCCGATTTTATGCCTTCCCAGTCCTTTCTCATGCCTTCTTTCAAGCAAATGTGACAAATGTTTTCCTTTCATGCATTGCATGATATTTTGCTTGTATCTTTTTGTTTTTGCGACTAGGTCGTGACAGTGTAAACACTGGGATGGGTTCAGGATACCCTTTGTGCAGTATCATTTGCCCGTGTGGAATTTCTTGATTAATGTGATAGTACAAACTCTAGGATGGGCACAGGATGTCCATTCTGCAAAGTTATTTGCCTAGATATTTCTTAATGCTCTTTTTATAGTTACTTTGAAGTATTACTTTCTTGACGCTTTTTTTTTTAACCTGTGGGTGATAAATTAAGCAGTATGGCCGGCGTCCTTATCACGGCTTGGTTTTATTGGACTTAAGGAATGAAATGATATAAGGTATTTTGTCTTTTTTTATTTTTTGGGTGGAAATTGTTGGATATTTCAAGGCATTGGGAGGTTTTGGGTTTTCAACTTGAGTGAAAGTTACTGGAGCCCCTGAAACTGAATGAGGTGACAGCCCTG
>JASPKP010001385.1:0-10000 GCA_030674155.1 Stramonita haemastoma
TGTGTATGCAAATTTTGTAAATTCAGTCATCGGTTCCCACCGGCACACAATGACCTACTCTTACGAAATGCGGAAGTAGTTCTTCAGTTTAACGTCCTTCCACTATATAGTGATATCAGACATGTGTGAGTGTGTGTGTGTGAGTGTGTATGTGAGTGTGTATGTGCGTGCGTGCGTGCGTGTTTGTGAGAATGTGTGTGTGTGTGTGTGTGTGTGTGTGTGTGTGTGCGCGCGTGCGTGTGTGTGTGTGTGTGTGTGAGTGTGTGAGTGTGAGTGTGTGGGTGTTGAGTGTGTGTGTGTGTGTGTGTGTGTGTGTGTGTGTGTGTGTGTGGTGTGTTTTGTGTGTGAGTGTGTGTGTGAGTGTGTGTGTGAGTGTGTTTGTGTGTGTGTGTGTGTGTGTGTGTGTGAGTGAGTGAGTGAGTGTGTGTGTGTGTGTGTTGTGTGTGTGTGTGTGTGTGTGTGTGTGTGTGTGTGTGTGTGTGTGTGTGTGTGTGTGTGTGCGTGTGAGTTTTATATTTGAGTGTGCAAGCTTGCGTTCATGCGTGCGAGCGTGGTGTGTGTTGCAAATATAATAGCATATAAAACAAAATGCTAAGGAGTACTGAGGGGGAAAATAATTTAACTGTTAGTATGATGTTGGACTATGGGGAAAAAAAATCTACAACCAGTAAATGATAACAGTAGAACAGAACTCTGCAATTAACTAACAATGGAACTATAACATGCAGAAAAAATTGAACTTTGGATATGTTTACACAAGATAATGAAGATAATGTAAATACGGAATCAAGAATTGCTCAGCAGGAAAAGACTTGGGATAAGAGAATAGTCTGTTATGTCCTCTGGGTTGCAGAAAAGTTGGTGCATGGTGATGCCAGTTAATAATAGAATGGCCAGTCGTGGAAGGAATCGTAACTGGAGTACAGGCTTCTGTAAGGTAGACAGGGTATGACTGGAGACGGCGGGATCGTTGAGGTTTCAGGGGAGTTTTCCCCATGAGATGACGCACGTGCCTCCCTATGTTGCCTGCAAGGATGCTGGTTCCTCTTGCATTGGGATGAATGCCGTCTCTAAGATGGTATGTCTGAAAGTAAGTGATCCTAACAAAAGAGATGTTGTCCACCTGAAAGAGCTCAGAAGTGACCATTGGCATTGAATAACTGTCTTTTCACGTCTAATTCAGTGTCATTAACAGCAGTGACTTTGCTGATGACAAACCGTGTTTTAGGATTTTTCATTGCCACTTCTCTGAGGGTGGAGACAAAATTTTTGCTTAGATCCAGGGCATCTTTAGTTTTGAGGTCATTGATACCGCTGTGTTTCCACCACTGCATCTGGTTTTTTGGTGGAGGTTGTGACAGCCTGCAGGGATTTTTGCATTTCAGAAAGACTGGATGATTTCTTCATGCAGGCATTTATGTCATAGGACTGGCCAAGTCGTTTTTCTTCCACTTGGTTCAGAACCGAGTCATGCAGAACGATGACTTCTGGAACATTTTTCCATGTTCTGCTTATGATGCCTTGTATGCATGCTTTTCTTTTTGACGTCATGTTTGGTGACGTCACGACAAGAAGACGTACTTACCCTTGAAGTTGGCTTGCCTTTTAGCGATGCAGTAGGCCTAGGTCCCTGTCGGCGGCTCGGCGTCTTCAGTGCGTTGGATGTAGTCGCCTGACCTGCCTGTGGAGGGGAGCCAGCAACCTCAGCGTAAGTACGGCTAGGCGTCTGGTCGTCCGTTTGCGTTCCTTTGGTTTCCATGGTAACGCGACGTGTTCTGGATTTTTCTTTGTCGTCTCGTCTCGTAACTCGCCCAGTGTTTTTTCTAAAGAAGAGACGCGATCGCAAAGGGCCAGAATGATTTTCGTGAGTTGACCCACGTTGTCGCGCCCATCTGCAGTCTGGCGATAGGTTTGTTCTGCCAGACTTGCAGTGCAGACTTCAGGGGCAGTTGAAAGACGCAGAGGCTGACGTGCCGGTGACTCGGTCCGCGCGTTCTTTTGTTGTCGATCGTGGCATCGGAGAAGGCGGGGTGGCTGCGGATCCCTGTGCAGTGGCTCTGACAGGGATCGCAGTGGAGCGTGTGGTCATGCTCCGCCTCTTCATCTCAGGCACTTGTATACACCAATTTTTTCCACAGAGGGAAATCAGCTGCTGCTGGGTGTTTCCGCCATTTTGAATCGTGCGTTTGTGCGTGCTTGTTTGTTTGTGTGTGTATGTGTGTGTGTGTGTGCGCGCGCGCGCGCGTGCGCGAGCGCACGCGTGTTTGCGTGTTTGTGTTCATTTTATTAATTAATTTATTTATTCATTGATTCTTTTTCTAGGATAATGGAATAAACACTCATATGCCTTGTTACAACCAAACCCCGTGTGTATGCAGTTTTGTAAATCTTGTAATCTGTTCCCACCTGCACAAAATGGCCTACTCTTACAAAAAGCGGAAGACTATTTAACGTATGTGCAAGATATTCTGTGTGTGTTCACAGACAGGGCCTTGGTTTACAGTCTCGTCGGAAAAGATTTTTGGGAGATGTGGATTCAGCACTAATGTTAACTCCAGAGGAAAAATCTCAATATAATTCGAACCCGTGTGTGTGTGTGTGTGTGTGTGTGTGTGTGTGTGTGTGTATGTGTGCGTGCGTGCGTGCGTGCGTGCGTGCGTGCGTGCGTGCGTGCGTGCGTGTATGAGTTAGCGAGTGAGTGAGTGAGTTAGTGAATGAGTGAGTGAGTAAGTAAGTAAGTAAGTAAGTAAGTAAGTAAGTAAGTAAGTGTAATGATTATTTTAAGCACTCACTTATCAGCGATCAGATCTTCATGCCCATTACAGATCCCGCCTTCATACAGTCACATCACAAACAAACTGGGTTTTTGAAAGAATATCCTTTATTAGTAAAACAGAAGTAAAAACGTTACAAGAAAAATGTGTACACATCAAGAAAATTCTATGAAAAGCGCATTTAAAACATTGGGTTTATAGACGCATAGCTTCTAAAATCTAACTGCAGTTTGAAAGCTTGGTGGTTTTTTTTTTATCATATTGTCATCCACTCCTACCGGCACATGATGGCTTGCTCTTCCCAAAGGTGGAACAGGGTTTTAACATGTGCACAAGATGTTCTGCATGTGTTCGCTTATGGGGCCTTGGTTTATAGTCTTATCCAAATGACTTTGATATTCAGTTCTTTTTTCGTCAAACTGGGAAGAAAGGGCAAGGCTGGGTAGGAACCCAGAACCACACGATTTACTTGTTGACAGGCGAACGTCTTAACCATCCTGCCACCTTCCTTCCTCAAGAAGAATATGACTTATTATTTCTACCGTGAATGAGCTTCTGAGCAAACATATAAAATAAAATACTATTAACATGAGTCAGTTTCCCCCATTTTCTGCTCCTCTCAGCGGCTAATTATTTCGACCTATCCCAACCCAGATGGGGTCAGCTGGTGCTAATTATAGCAGGAACTGATCACACTTGGACTAGGTAAACAGAAGGGGCACTCTAAATTTAGCATACTGGTCTGAGTGTTATTGAATTTGTGTTCTGTGATATTAGCATTACAATGCAGCCCCCTACCCCCTCCCTGGATTTTGATGTTTGCATTTGTCCAAGGCTGTATGACTTACACAGCTGAAACAGCAGGTGAAATAGATTAAGAGATGTTAAAACATAAGTTTTTACAAGCACAACTTTTTAAATGTTGCATCAGTTTTAAAGGTTGGCAACAAATCATCATAATCTTACATGCAACAAATAACACATATTCATCTCATTTCTTAGGCATCATTATAATTCAATGTCAAACATATAAATTAAAAGCATTTCCAAATTGAATGATTTTGTAGCATCCTCTTAGGTATAAATAACAAGGCTTGTAGATTCCTGGGAATAGTGTGGACATTACTGTGGTCAGTGTTTTGTGTGAAGTAAAGTGTGTGTTTTTAAATTTCCTTTTTGGGTGAACTTCTTTCCACAAAAGGTACAAGTGTATGGTTTTTCTCCTGTGTGGGTTCTTATGTGGCGAGTTAAATCCTGTTTCTTGATAAACTTCATATGACAATATGTGCACTTGTGTGGCTTTTCTCCTGTGTGGGTTCTTATGTGGCGAGTTAAATGTTGTTTCATGATAAACTTTATATGACAATATGTGCACTTGTGTGGCTTTTCTTCTGTGTGGGTTCTAATGTGGCGATTTAAAGCCTGTTTTGTGGTAAACTTCATATGACAATATGTGCACTTGTGTGGCTTTTCTTCTGTGTGGGTTCTAATGTGGCGATTTAAAGCCTGTTTTGTGGTAAACTTCATATGACAATATGTGCACTTTGTGGCTTTTCTCCTGTGTGGGTTCTAATGTGGTGAGTTAATTGATGTTTCTGGATAAACTTCAAATGACAATATGTGCACTTGTGTGGCTTTTCTCCTGTGTGGGTTCTAATGTGGTGAGTTAAAGCCTGTTTTTTGGTAAATTTCATATGACAATATGTGCACTTGTGTGGCTTTTCTCCTGTGTGGGTTCTAATGTAGTGAGTTAATTGATGTTTCTGGATAAACGTCAAATGACAATATGTGCACTTGTGTGGCTTTTCTCCTGTGGGTTCTAATGTGGCGATTTAAAGCCTGTTTCTGAGTAAACTTCACATGACAATATGTGCACTTATGTGGCTTTTCTCCTGTGTGGGTTCTAATGTGGTGAGTTAAAGCCTGTTTTGTGGTCAACTTCATATGACAATATGTGCACTTGTGTGGCTTTTTTCCTGTGAAAACCTCACTACACTTTATGCATGTGCATTGATTGTCTTCAGTTTGTAAAATTCCTGCTGCCTTCCTTTCTGGTATGTCACAGTTGTCATTTGTGATGTGATCATACTCAGTTCTGTTGTGTCTGGATATGTCTTTCCTGATTTCATTTGTAATCTGTAAGAATGTCTCTATATTATTCTTCAGCTCTTCAACACCACACCTGTCCATAACACCAGCAGATAACAGGGATTTGTGAACTTATACAGTGAAGTCACACATGTCCTTGATAAGTTTGACTTCACCTGGGAAAGAAACACCTGTACCAAGGATCCCATATTCAGCAGCACCATTTACACCATCTTTTGTATCATGAATATCTGCAGTGTTGTTACAGTTACAAGTACAGGCAGTGTAAACATTTGCAATATCTTCTTCTTCAATGCACCAGTACCCAGTGGCTTCCTGTTTGCACTGAATGTTCTGATAGCCTTCAGTTGTTTGTTTTGAGAATCTACTTGTCTCAGGCAGGTCTTCAGCATGTTCATTTTCAGTCACAGCATCTGTGTTTACAGGTGTATTGGTCTGTGCTGAAGAGTCCTCTGTCTTCATGTTGGCTTTGCTGGGTTGCCCTGGGTCATGTTGGAGAACTGAAGTCATCTGTAGCAACAGCTACAACAACAACAGCAACAACAACAACAGGTCATGAAAGTTTCTAGAATCAAGGTGACAACTGTGTTTTGTTCTATACATGTTACAGTTCTTCTAAGTGCTATGTGTTTGTCTGAGCACATGTAATATTTAAGGAGTTGAGGTTTTCTTTCCCTCTTTTAAGGTTTATCACTAAATGCTAAAGCATTTATGGCAATTAGTAGAACACTTGTGAATCTTTTTGTCTTTTTGTCCACATGTAAGTGTTTCCTTTTAACTTAGATAAATCTTCAGATGAGAAAGCAGTAAACAATGAATATTAGCAACACTTACAAACAAAATGGATATTTTTTTTCTGTGTATCTTCAGCAAGGAAATGTTCATAAAAGGTGGTACATTTCACAGCCTGCCCCTTTGTGTGTTTGGAAAGATATCAACAACTGGTACAGATGATGTAACATGTCAATAACTCACCATGCCCCCCCCCCCCCCTCACACACACACACACACACACACACACACACAACACACACACACAACCACACACACTATCTCTGCCCCACAGCAATCAGTTGTCACCCCATTCTGCCTACTGACCACACTTGGACTAGGTGAAAGGAAGGGGCATGCTAAACTTAGCACTCTGGACGAATAATACTGAATGTGTGGCTATGACACACTATCTCTACCCCACAGCAGTCAGTTTCCACCACATTCAGTGCCTTTCAACTGCTATTTATTTCATCCCTTCTCAACCCAGCTGGGGCCAGTTGGTGCTAATTATAGCAGGAACTGACCACACTTGGACTAGGTGAAAGGAAGAGGCATGCTAAACTTAGCACCCTGGACAGAATGATAATTATTGAATTTGTGCCCTATGCCCCCCCCCCCCCCCCCCCCCCCTCACTTCATTTCACTGCATCTCTATATCAACAGCCACTGCCTGTCATTAATTAAAGAAAATTCTTTGAAAGACTTGGAAATATTCAAACCACAATGAATAAGACAACTTCGGTGGACAAATGCAATAATAACTGGTTTAATATGTAATGTGTAAAAGTCTGGGTTTTCTTTATACATATAATGCATGTAGCAACGTTAGATGGGAGTCGGGATAACCATTTTCAATTTTGTTTTTTTTACAAAATTCAAACACTCATTCTCATGTGTTTCAGTTTTTGAGTCTACACACACATGCCCACCTCCAACATATCTTCTTAAAGTTTTTCCTTTTTCAAATATGCATATATATGTGTGTGTATATATATATATATATATATATATATATATATATATATATATATATAATATATATATATATATGATTTTTTCTTAGATGGATGGCTTGATGAAAAAAAGCAATTGAGCTGCTTAAGTTGTGTCAGTTATTGATGCCAGTTCATTGCCAAGGCCTACACGAAAATGTGATGTTGTAAAATGTGTTGAGATTGCCTTCAGCCATGACAAGCTCTTAACAGAACAACCTGCACTCTCCTTCACAGGAGAATAAATCCTCTGAAGTCTGAGTATTGCTGCCTATATTGTAAGGTACTTGAAAATAGTCGTACATGCAAACTTCTCATTCAGTGTGCAATTTCAATTTCACAGTGATTCCCAGGTGGAATTAGTGAGTCAGAGTGCACATCCTGGGTGACCCCCCAGAGTGTTAAGCTGGGGAACAACAACAACATCAACAACAACTCAGTGTACCATCTGGAAATAAATGTTTGACTTTGACTTTAACACCCACACACATCCACCCACACCTGGACACACCTATACACACACACACACACACACACACACACACACACACACACACACACACACACACACACAACACAAAGAGAGAGAGAGAGAGAGAGAGAGAGAGAGAGAGAGAGAGAGAGAGAGAGAGAGAGAGAGAGAGAGAGAGACCCAAACCCAAACGCAATTTTATTTTACGAGGGTTTTAGATTAAGTAACAATACTTTTTTCCATCCAGCCCTCAAAAGAAAAGAAAAAGAAAAAAGTAATAATCCAAAGCAATTGATACAAGTAAACACACACAATCATGGATACCAATAGATGCAAAAGAAGAGGGAGGTTGAGAGAGAGAGAGAGAGAGAGAGAGAGAGAGAGAGAGAGAGAGAGAGAGAGAGAGAGAGAGAGAGAGAGAGAGAGAGAGAGAGAGAGAGAGAGAGAAGAGAAGAAGAAGATGAAGATGAAGATGAAGACAAAGAAGCAAAGGAACAGGATATACATGTTGTGCTAATACATCTTGGGAATGAGATATGTTAAATCACATTGTTTCATCAAAAGATTATGGTACATTGTTTTAATTTTTTTTCAGATTAGTTTCATTTTTTATTTGGGATGGAAGCCTATTCCACAGCCATCCCCCAGAATATGCCAGGCTTGATTTAAATAGGATAATCTTAGGAAGAGGTAGATTGATCAAATGAGAGTGTCTGAAATTATTTACTGTAAAAATAAGAGAGAGAGAGAGAGAGAGAGAGAGAGAGAGAGAGAGAGAGAGAGAGAGAGAGAGAGAGAGAGAGAGAGAGAGAGTCTTTTTGATTAGTTGAAAACCAACTCAATAATAGATTGTTTTTCTTTAAAGTTTTCTTATCAAACTTGACATACTTAACATACAGACTAGATGGGAATGTGAAGCATCTTCTCTTCATCTTTCTTCCTCTACCACTTCCACACACACACACACACACACACAACGCACACACACACACACACACACACACACACACACACACACACACACACACACACACACACACACACAAGGCAGACAGTATAGTACAGGCATCAAAAATGACTAGAACATACACATGCTTGAAGAAAACTACTTGTGCAAATCAAAGACAAAGACAGGAAAGAAATAAAGAATCACCTTGTCCATATTTTCACAATGACATTCATCCACAAAGTGACAGTGGATCGATCACACACCCAGCTCTCAAAGCATTCTGAACTGTGCTCAGACATCTGTAGAGCCATGGGTGTGCTCAGTGTTCTATGACAATGAACAGAAAGCATGTGCTGCACTATTAAAAAAAAACAAAAAAACATTGAGTTTGGTCGAGGTGGGAGTAAAAGAACTTAAGAAAAACCTAGCATCATTTGTTTCCTCTTTTACAGACTTCACAAAAATGTTCATGGATAGCTGTTATTGTCATTATGTTTGTTCTTGTATTACTTCTCTCAGTTTGTCTATCAGGCTGGCTAACAGACTATCGGTTTGTCTGGGGGTTATTTCGCTTTTTTTTTTTTTTTTTTTTTTTGGGGGGGGGAGGGATTGCTGCCTCATCTTCTGTGACGTTCCTGTCTTGCTGTTCTCATGCCACTCCTTTCAATCTCCCCACCCCAGCCATACCCAGATTTGTTATGCCTCATCCTCAGAGTTTGGAGTCTACAGGGAGTCCATCAATATCAGTTTCCAGTAGGGCCACCAGCCAGAGGAGCCCTGCACTGCTGTTGGGTCACTTTGGTGGTGTTCAGTGGTGCCTGTTCTGAGCTAACATTTGCAGGACACCATCTACTAATCACCCTACTAACGACAGTATTAGCTCAGTCGAAGAGCCAGACTGACTGAGTCACCCACCTGAGGTGGCAACCACCACAACGTCTCTCCAATGATCAACACCCCAAACCTCCAGCCCCAATGCTTTGACACAAACTCACCACAGGCACAGAAGTGAATGGGGAAACCAATCTGAGGTCACCATGAGACCAGAGCAACGGGGGCTAGAGAATCAGAGGCATTTTTGTTATCACATGTTGATCATTGGTGATGAGGATGCAAAATGCTGCTGCTATGGAAGTGCATCTGCTTTGAGACTACTTGACAGGGCTGTACTCTAGCTTACTATCATCAAAGATCCCAGCCTCAACCTGGCCTGAAAGATAGGGACATGTACAGTGTTGGTCAGGTAATTTGAGCAACATTCTCAAATTTGCATCCCTAAAATGGATGAAGCTCGACTGTGTGGTCCAGTCTTCCCACTGAGCCCACAGCACACTTTGGATAGGTTAAAAACAAAAAGCGACTGAGAGTCATAGACTCCCCCCTGGATAGGACGCCAGTCTTCCGCAAGGTTAACCCCCAGCACAAGGTTGGTACCCCCTTTTACACCTGGGTGGGGTGAGAAAATAGCCGTAAAGTGCCTTTTCCATGGGCACAACGCCATAGCCGAAAGCTGGGATCGAACTGCAACCTTTAGATTACGAGTCCAACGCCGAAACCACTAGACTACAGCGGCGGCTAACTCTGGATAGCAGCCAGCCAGAATTCGATAAATCCCTATGACTCTTATGGGAATCGAACCGTGACCTTCCAGTCCGAAATCCAAGGGGCTAACCACTGCACAATGGTGGCTGGTTGATACAGAAAAAAACTTCATTTAGATGCATACATTGTTCAGCTACAGCAGTACTAGGCTAGATCCTAGATATATGACGTCTTTCCACATAGGCTATGACGTTAAACTCTGTTGATGTTGCTTACAAGTTGGAATGAAGAAAACTGAATGTGCAGCAGATCAGCATAGATATGTGTGTTTTTGCATCTCTGTTTAGAGATAAACATCTTCTAGTACTGACATCCTTGGCTAGTGATA
>JASPKP010001385.1:17500-20000 GCA_030674155.1 Stramonita haemastoma
ACACACACACACACACACACACACACACACACACACACACAGCAGTCTTATTTTTTGCAACACACGGTTTTTGTTTTGGGTTGTTGTTGGTGTCAGTTTGTTTTTTAAATTGACTTGGTTTTATTGATGTCAGATTCAGATTGACAAGTTAATTAGAGTTGATCATTTTACTGATAATCACCCCTTCTGTATATATCTCTTGAAATTATTAGTTGTGATCATAAGGACAGTCCCTACCCAGGGCAAGGGCTGGAGGAATAAATGTAGGTCAATGCTTATCTGTAGCCCTTGGGTATAAAGATCATCAACCACAAATCTATGAGTCAACAAATCAATCATTCAACCAGTCAGTCAATCAACCAACCAATCATTTAACAAGTCAACCCATTAATAAATGAATGAATCAATCAATCAATCAAAGAAAGGACAAGAGATTTTTTTTTCTTTGAAAATTTAGCAATTTCAGTAAGGGAGGTAATCCTAGAACAAAAGTGAGGCAAACTGACTACAGTTGTATCCCCTCAACCACTGGCTACAGGATGACAACAGATCTGAGGGAGGGAAGGAGGGAGGGCACAAGGGGGACGGGATAGCCGAGTGGTCAGAACATTGCGCTGGCAATTTGATAACCCCGGTTCGATTCCTGTTTGAGGCGATTGTTCCCCTGGAGTTAACATCAGTGCTGACTCCACTCTCCCTAAACGTCCTTCGGATAAGACTGTAAACAGAGGCACCGTGTGCGAAAGCAAGCAGAACATCTTGCGCACACGTTAAATCCTGTTCCGCTTTTCGTAAGAGTAGGCCATCGTGTGCCGGTGGGAACAGATGACAAGATTTACAACACTGCATGCACATCGTTTTCATTGAAATAAACATATCAGGACAGCAACGCCCACTGCATCTGTTCATAAACTATTTCATCTCCTATTTCAAGTTTTGAATCACACAACCTTAGACAGATGCATAATAAAAAATCCAATTGTTGTATTTGTACAATGCAATGCTAACTGATATTTACTTAAAAAGTAGTTCAGAAGCTTAATCTCTGTAGTGACAGTGAGCCATAATCTTCTGGTGTTGGTAAGAAGCTTTCTAAACATGTGCTGAATTTGGATTTATGCTTTAACAAAGCAGTTACATGGTTTATTATGACACCTGAAAGTGAGTTAGACGTTTGTCAGTCTTTTATATTTTAACTTTCAATAATATTTTGTATTAAAAAAAATACAGATATAAGTTACAATATGTGTACAGATCTTAGTATTTTTTATACTCTGTTCACTGTAATTTCCTGATATGTATGACGTGTTGTTACTAATAATATATTTCTATTCTTCAAATTACGGTCATTTTATCCAAAACTGGTTTCTGTGTATTTTGATTGTATGAGGGTTCAATTTGTAATGGGCATGAAGATCTGATCATGCATAGCTGTGATTGTAGCTTTGGGAGAGAAAAAATAGTAGAGAGAGACAATCAGGAATGAATGCTTAACAGTGCCCAGAATATTCATCACACACACACACACACACACACACACACACACACACACACACACACACACACACACACACACACACAGCGGCCTAGTGGTCTCCACGGGGGACGGACAGCATAGTGGTCAGAACATTGCACTGGCAATTTGACGACCCGAGTTCGATTACCGGTCGAGGAGACTTTTCTGCTGGAGTTAACATCAGTGCTGACTCCACTCTCCTCAAGACTTTTGGATGAGACTGTAAACCGAGGCCCCGTGTGCGAACGCACGCAGAACATCTTGTGCACACGTTACATCCTGTTTCCCTTTTCGTAAGAGTAGGCCATCGTGTGCCGGTGGGAACAGATGACAATATTTACACAACTGCATACACACGGGGACTGGATGAAAAAAACAGATAAAATATTAAAATATATTAAAAAATAGATAAAAATAACTCCCCCCCCCCCCCACACACACACACCACACGCACTCAAACACACACACACACGCACACACACACACACACACACACACACACACACACACACACACACACATACACACACACACACACACATGGGGAACGGATAGGCTAGTGGTCAGAACATAGCGCTGGCAATTTGACGACCCGAGTTCGATTCCCGTTGGAGGGTTAACATCAGTGCTGACTCCATCCTCCCCAAAGTCTTTCGATGAGACTGTAAACTGAGGCCCTGTGCGAACGCACGCAGAATATCTTGTGGGCACTTTAAATCATGTTCCGCTTTTCGTAAGAGTAGGCCATTGTGTGCCGGTGGGAACAAATGACAAGATTTACACAACTGCATACACACAGGGGCAGGATGAAAAAAGCATATGAGTGCTTATCCCATTATCCTCGATATAAAAGAATAAAGTAAATAAGATAGATAAAACACACACACACACACACACACACACACACACACACACACACACACACACACACACACACACACACACACACACACATACTTAAAGCCTTGGTCCTAGTCACCAATA
>JASPKP010001385.1:27500-29278 GCA_030674155.1 Stramonita haemastoma
GCTCTGTACGAGAACGCAAAAAGTGCAGTTTTCATGAACAATCATGTGGGCGAGTTCTTCAAGACCACGGTTGGGGTTCGCCAGGGCTGCCTTCTCTCACCTGTACTCTTCAACCTCTTCCTCGAAAACATCATGACAGAGACACTGCAAAACCACCACACTTCAATCTCCATTGGTGGAAGACCCCTTTGCAACCTCAGATTTGCAGATGACATTGTCCTCATGGGCAGCAGCAAACAAGAACTGCAAATCCTCACAGACAATTTAACAGACCAAAGGGGAGCACATACAGCATGGAGGTCATAAAGAGAAATCAAAGATCATGGTCAACAGCGGAGTAATGACAAGCACGGAAATAAAATGAATGGAGAAACACAGAAGAGGTGACCCCAAATTTAAAATACTTAGGTCCTTTCCAACAAAAGAGGGCACATCAAACAATGAAGTGAAAGCTTGCTTTTTGCAACAGCAACATCTGTTTAGCCCCGATCGAAAAGACCCAAAGCAAAAAACATCAGCTTCTGCAAAAAATCCCAAAACCCCCTTTTTCAAATCCCTCGTGTATCTATCCTCCTATAGGGCTGTGAATTAGGGAAACTCTGACGCAGAGTTAGAGAGGAGAACCCAAAGAAATTTGAGAAAAAAGTCCACAGAAGACTCCTCAAAAATATACAAAGAACATAAGCCCAAAAACTATGGAAAGAAGAAAAAAAAAAAGCGTGTGGGCCCCCAAGACCCCTTTTTCCCCCACAAAAAAGAGGGGGAAAGCTGATGTGGTTTGGTACACCACAAGACAAAACCACCCTGGGAAAAAAACCCTCCTGAAAGGGAAACCCCGCAGGGAAAGAGAAGAAGGGGCCCCACCAAAAAAAAATCAGGGGGTTTCCCAAAATCAAAGATGGACCCCCCAAAAACCCCCGCAACACCTCCAAAATACCCCAAACAGGATCTTTGAACATGGAAAAAAGATATTGTTTGCGTCTTCTCTCATGTCCCCCCCACGTCCTTTGGGACATGGGATAAATGAAAAGAGTGAGTGAGGAGTGAGATATATATATATATATATATATAATATATAAAATTTTTATATATTTTATTTTATATATATATTTTTAAAAATTATAATTTTTTATATATATATATATATTGGGGGGGGGGGGGTTTTGCGTGTTTTTTCTGTGTGTGTTAGTGTTAAAGTTTTTTTTTTAGTGTTAGTGTGTGTTCGTTTGTTAGTGTGTGTGTGTGTTTGTGTGTGTGGGGTGTGGTGTGTGGGGTGTGTATGTGTGTGGTGTGTGGTGTTTGTGTGTGGTGTGTGTGTGTGTGTGTGTGTGTGTGTGTGTTTTGTGTGTGTGTGTTTTGTTTTTTGAAGGGCAAGCCAAGTCAAGTCAAATTTTAAAATTTTTTTTCCAGATGGTACATTAGATAAGCATTTATTTTTCCTTTTTTCATCAAGCCATCTATCTAAGGAAAACAACAAAAACAACAAAAAAACAAAACCAAAACAATCCCAAAACATTTCACCAACATTATTAGCTGCATGATTTTAAAAAGCCTTTTAAAAAGAAATTTTTTATTTTAGATAATACAAACAAGGGCCAAAAAGCAAAAAACAACAACAAAAAAAACAAAAAAAAACCCCAAAAATCAAAACACCCCACACACACAGACACACCCGACACACAGACACACACACCCCACACACCCCACACACACCCACACAAAACACACACACCACCACCCAAAAACACGCATTTCACACGCATACACCCCCGCATGCA
>JASPKP010001386.1:0-17500 GCA_030674155.1 Stramonita haemastoma
CGGATGGTGACAGGAGGCAGGTCACTCAGCAGGTGTCTCAGCGCTGTCTCCTGGTTCTGCAGCTGTTTCAAGGCTCTCTCTACTTTGCTTTTGATCTCCAAAGTCTGCTTTTTTGGGGACTGACTTTGGAAGTGACTTTTTTCACCAATAGACTTTATTTCTCCTACCAGTAACCCGTAGTGACGATGAATGATGATAATGTCACATTCCCCGTCCTGTATCTCTATGGAAAGAGGTTGAATGGAGGGCAGCTGGGAGGCAGCAGCATGGAGGGGGTTGAGGTATTGTCGGAATTTCAGACTTGAAATCACCATCATTACTTGATTTTGAATGTTGAATAGGGCAGAGAGACAGCGCTGTTGAGCACGGTCGTCCTGCTGGTCATTGGCTGGTACATGGAAATCCTGACTGCCCTGGGCGATGGGCTGATACATACTCCTTGGCTCCCATTCTTGTAGGTTTTCTGGTTGGTGGCGACGGCGACGTGGATTGGGGTTAGGGTTATCTCTAACGTGGACAGGCAGTCCAGCGATGATGCCCACAACATGGGGGGTTCGGTTGAAATGGATAGGGGGGAAGAAGTGGATTCCGTTCAGAAGGTGGGGGTAGTGCTCCTTGATAAATGGGATCCACTGTGCCACTGGGTCAGCCCCTGCCTGCAATCAGTCATCCTGATGAGCTGTTGGCTGTCATTGACCTCTGTAGTGTTTATCAGTGACCTCTGTAGTGTTTATCAGTAACCTCTGTAGTGTTTATCAGTGACCTCTGTAGTGTTTATCAGTGACCTCTGTAGTGTTTATCAGTGACCTCTGTAGTGTTTATCAGTGACCTCTGTAGTGGTTATCAGTGACCTCTGTAGTGGTTATCAGTGACCTCTGTAGTGTTTATCAGTGACCTCTGTAGTGTTTATCAGTGACCTCTGTAGTGTTTATCAGTGACCTCTGTAGTGTTTATCAGTGACCTCTGTAGTGTTTATCAGCGACATCTGTAGTGTTTATCAGTGACCTCTGTAGTGTTTATCAGTGACCTCTATAGTGTTTATCAGTGACATCTGTAGTGTCTGTCAAGGACCTCTGTTTGTACACACATTAAAAACCTATTTTGTCTTTTGGACGAGTAGGCCATTGTGTGCTGGTAGGAGCGGATGACAACAAAAATAATATTAAAAAACCCAGTATGCACACAAGTGTCATATTTAGACACTATCCATAAGGAAAATCAGGGGAATTAGAATCGCCATTGTAGTTTGTGGATGTATATGCAACGTTCTGGTGGCTCCTGCGACGGTACTGGAACCATGCCTATCAGCAGTTGCCTTTCCAATCGACAATTCTAGCGACGTGGAGAAGTGTAGGGGGGGGGGGGGGGTGCATGTCTGCTGAATGTATAACAGCTTGCCCTCCATACTTACTTACCCAGGCTTTGCACTCCAGAACCTAGAGTATAACTCCATAGTTCCGAGACTGATGGATGCCGACTATTACTACTTGGTATCATCATTGCTTCATTTGCTTTGGTTGTTTGTAGATATATGTGCCGGGATATAATTATGTTTTATTTGTTTTGGCATGCAGATTGATATCATCAGATGCCGTTTGGTCTTTCTGTGGTTTCCTATAAGCAGAATTATGTGGTTTGGTTCCAGTACAGATTTAAAGTGATGAGCACACGTCTGGTATGGCCTTCTCACCAGATTGGTGCTATTTCTTCTTACCTGTTTTTTGTGTTATTTTTTAAAATCTTTTTTTTCCCTTTATGTGTGGTTGAGAGCATATGAATCATGTCCCTGGGTGCACCAGTATTATGTGGTGTCCGTATAAGTTAGGGGATCAAACCCAGACGTTTTATCTAGAGCATTTAGCTGTGTGGATTGATGCAGAGGCTTGAACATTGTGCGTGTGTTGATGTTGACACAGAGGTTTTGACTTGGGGTGGTGTTGTGAAGATACTGGAATCATGTTTTGTCATTTTTATCATTCGTCTTGAAGCTGATAAATTCTAGACTGGGGTTCTAGTAGATTGTGATTAAATTGTGTTTTCATTTAGAGATAATGATGTATTATTGTATAGTAAATGTTTATAAATAATAATTATGTGTTCGTTTTGTGCAGTCCGCATTAGAGTGTTACAGGCAGGAAGGGGGTTTCTTAATGCACCCCACTAGGGGCTGACAATTCACAACATTAATGTAGCCATATTGAATGCATGAATTACTTGTCTGAGTGTGTGGATCAATGACATTTTAGTAAAAGATTTCCTCTGAATTATTCATGAGCGTAACTATTTTTTGTAATCTTTGATTGTTGTACTTTTTTAATTCCCATCTCTGTCCGTGTTGTCTGCTCCATGTTTGTTACTGGTGACTTCATTCTTCCATCTCTGTTCTGTCTTCTTCAGTTTCTGTTACTGGTGATTTTATTCTTCCATCTCAGTTCTGTCTTCTTCATTTTCTGCTACTGCTGATTTCATTCTTCCATCTCTGTTCTGTCTTCTTCATTTTCTGTTACTGGTTCTGTTTTGTTGTTTTGCTGCCTCATCCTCTGTGACGTTCCCGTCCTGCTGTACCCACGCCGCTCATTTCAATCTCCCCGCCACAGCCATACCCAGGTTCGCTTCGACTCAACCTCAGGGTCGGAAGTCCACAGGGAGCCCATCAATATGAGGCCGCTGTGGGGCCACCAGCCAGAGGGGCCCTGCACTTCTGCTGGGTCATTTTGGTGGTGTTCAGTGGTGCTTGTTCTGAGCTAACACACGCAGGACACCACATACTAAGCTCCCTACTAACGACAGTACTAGTTCAGTCGCAGAACCAGGCTAAATGAGACACCTTCCTGAGGTGGCGACCACCACAATGTCCCTCCAACGACCTTTCCCCGCGAATCTCAACCCCCAAGGCTTTGACACAAACTCACCACGGGTACAGAAGTGTATGGGTAAACCAAATCTGAGGTCACCATGAGACCAGAGCAACGGGATCCACCGAGTCAGAGGTCATTTTTATTATTACATAATGATCAATGATGATGAGGATGATGCAATGATGCTGCTTTGAAAGTGCATCCGCTTTGAGGCTGCTTGACAGGGTTGTTCTCTACGCTTACTATCATAATATATCCCGGCGTCAACCAGGCCCGAGAGATACAGACACCTGCAGTGTTGGTCAGGTAATTTGAGCAACACTCTCATATTCGCATCCATAAGATGGATAAAGCTCCACTGTGTGGTTCCAGTCTCCCCACTGAGCCCACAGCACACTCACTCTGGGTAGGAGCCGGCCGGAATCCGACAAATCCCCATGATTCTTATGGGAATTGAACCCGCAACTTTCCAGTCCGAAATCCAAGGTGCTAATCACTGCGCCATGGCGGCTGGTGTTACTGGTTATTTGGTTAATTAATCTCTGTTCTGTCTGCTTCATTTTCTGTTACTGGTGATTTCATTCTTCCCATCTCTGTGCTGCCTTCTTCATTTTCTGTTGTGATGATTTTATTCTTCCATCTCTGTTCTGTCTTCTTCATTTTCTGTTACTGGTGATTTCATTCTTCCCATCTCTGTGCTACCTTCTTCATTTTCTGTTGTGATGATTTTATTCTTCCATGTCTGTTCTGTCTTCTTCAGTTTCTATCATGACAATTTCATTCTTCCATCTCTGTTCTCTCTTCTTCAGTTTCTGTTACTGGTGATTTCTTTTTTAAACCGCAGACATTACTACTCAACCCGTATTGTTGTATCTGACATAAAACTGAACGAAGGAAGAAAAACATGCATGTATGTACAGAGAACACAGAAGAAAACAGACCACATATATGTACATACTACAAAGCAGAAAACAGACTATGGACATAAAGATATTACAAAGAAAAAAACAGACAATTGACATGTACATACTACAAAAAAGCATATCATGAACATGTATATACTACAAAGAAAAAAACAAACTATGAATATGTATATACTACAAAGAAAAATTAAACTATATACACGTGCACACTACAAAGAAGAAAAAAGACATAAATATACATTACATACTACAAAGAAGAAAACAAACTATGCATTTGTGCATACTACAAAGAAGAAAATAAACTATGCACATGCAATTACTACAAAGAAAAAACAATGTACAAGTACACTCTACAAACACAAAGGCAATCTATGTACATACTGCAAAGAAGAAAACAAACTATCTACATGTACTTACAACAAAGAGGAACAGATAATATACATAAGACAAAGACCATGCGCGCGTACACACACACACACACACACACACACACACACACACACACACACACACACACACACACACACACACACACACACACACACACACAGAGAAGCAGAAGAAAACTATGTGCATGCAATTACTACAAAGAAAAAACAAACTATGTACATGTACACACAACAAAGAAGACAACAAAATATGTACATACTACAAAGAAGTAAACAAACTATGTACATGTATTTACAAATAAGAAAAACAGATCATATATATAAACATAAGAGAAAGACCATGCGTGCACATACACACACACACATACACACACACGCACGCATATACACACAAAAGCACACACAAACACGCACACACACACACACACACACACACCACACACACACACACACACACACACACACACACACACACACACACACACACGCGCGCGCGCGCACACACAAACACATACACACACATACACACACACGCACACACACACACATACAGAAGCACACACAAACACACACACACACACACACACACACACACACACACACACACACACACACACACACACACACACACACACACACACACACAGCACACACACACACACATACATACACACACGTGCGCGCACACACACATACACACAACTGAACACACACAAATATACGAGTATGTACGCACACACACAGACACATACATGTGTGTGCGCTCGCAATTTGACGACCCAGGTTCGAATCCGGTCGAGGAGATTTTTCTCCTGGAGTTAACATCAGTGCTGACTCCACCTCCCCAAAAGTCCTTGGGATGAAACTTTAAACCGAGGCCCCGTGTGCGAACACACGCAGAACATCTTGCGCACACGTTAAATCCTGTTCCGCTTTTCGTAAGAGTAGGCCATCATGTGCCGATGGGAACAGATGACATTTACAAAACTGCATACACACGGGGACTGGATGTAAAAAAGCACAAGAGTGCTTATTCCATTAACCTTGATATAAAAGAATAAAAAAGAATAAATCAACACAGACACACACACACATAAATACACACACACAAACACGCACGTACGCACGCACGCATGCAGCACGCACACACACACACACACACACAGTCACACACACACACACACTTTACACATACAGTCATACACACACACACACACACACACACACACACACACACACACACACACACACACACACACACACATACACATACACACACACAATATGTATGTACAATATATTAAACGGGGAATACCCAAAGAAAATCGTGGAAAACTTTGCTGTCAATAAAAACAGGCCTACCCATAGACTGGTTCTGCTCAGGCCCATAATCATCTCTAAAAATCAAGCCTTGCTTCTTCAGGAAGAACATTGTGGAATAAACAGCCCCCCTTTCTAAAATCAGCTCCTTCAAAACAAATGTTTAAGAAACTTTTGAAGAAACATCTGATGGACAAATTATAAGTCCACCCTTATGTTCGACACATGATTTTTTTGTTGTTATTCATACCCATGTTTTCGTATTTCCATTATTTTGTTTGGATGACTTGAGTTTATGTTACTGTTGTGAGTTTGTTATCTTGTGAGATTCTGTTTGGATGAAAATCCTCATTTGTTTTAGTTTTCAGCCACGGTTGGTATTTGTCTTTGATTGCTTTAGAAGTCAATTTTCTTGATTTTTTGGTGAGGGCAGGATAAAAAAAAAATGTTGTTTAAACTTAATCCTTTATCCTTAATAAAGATCATTTTGACTTGACTTCACACACACACACACACACACACACACACACACACACACACACACACACACACACACAGACACGCGCGCGCGCGCGCGCGCGCGCGCGCACACACTTACAAACACACACACACACACAGTCACACACACAGAGTCATACACACAGTCACACACACATACACACACGCATACTCAGTCACACACACATGCACACACATACACACAAACACACACACAAACACACACACACACACACTTATACACTTACTCACACTTACAAACACACACACACACATACACACACACACACACACACACACACACACACACACACACACACACACACACACACACACACACACACACACACTTACCCCTTGACCAGCACCAGTGCTGCTGCTTGGACCAGGCTGCGCCATTGCTCAATATAGATGACCTGAAACAGACATTGGGGACACTGTCAATGTCATGACTGAAGTGATTTGTCAGAAACAGACATTGGTGACACTGTCAATGTCATGAATGAAGCGATGTGTCTGAAACAGGTATTGGTGCCACTGTGAATGTTATGACAATATCATAATTTTGTGATTGTTTGAAAATGTAATAAGCTTTTATGTCTTTTCAAGCCAATGGTCTTATAATAATATATTCATATGTGCGTGGGGGGGGGGGGGGATGTGTGCTTGAGTGTGCATGCTCGTGAGTGCGTGCGTTAATGTGTTTAAGTCTGTGCAAGCGCGATCGTGCATACGTAAATAATAAGTTTGAATGTCTTTTCTTGTCAACGGTCTTAATAACATCGTATTCCTAAATTGTAGTGTGTGTGTATGTGTGTGTGTGTGTGTGTGTGCACGCGCTCATGTGTGGGCGTGCATGTGTGTGTGTGCGTGCGTTTGTGTGTGTGTGTGTGTGTGTGTGTGTGCTTGTGTGTTTGTGTGTTTGTGTGTTTGTGCGTGCGTGTATGTGTGTGTGTGTGTGTGTTTGCGTGCGTGCGTGCGTGCGTGCGTGCGTGTGTGTGTGTGTGATGTTATATGCAGTTGTCTTATATTGAACCATTATAATTATATAGCTATTTTGTGTCTTTTGAGATTATGATTTATATGAATATGCATGTCAGTATCGTAACTGCCCTTCGTAGTATGAATAAAGTGCTTTTAACTTGACTTTGAATTTGAATGTGACTGAAAATTTGTTTTTAACTTGACACCAGTTCACGGTCGGGGTAAGACGTGTTTCGCAGCGCTCCGGCCAAATGGTCTGAATTCAACTTGCAGTGTTGCTGGTTCATACGACAGAAAGAAGATGTGCATTGAAGGGGCGTGGCTTTTGTAGAAACAGCAGCTACTGAGGAGAGTTTATGCGATGCATAAGACTGAAAAAAGAAACTGACTGGTGTTATTCACCTTCGATTTTCTTCCTTTTCTATTGTGACGGAAAGACGGTATGTTGATTGCATTTTTACTGTCGACTTTTTTTTTCTTTTCATAACATACAACTTAAGTGGCTGATAAGAGAAGAAGTAACACAACGAATTTCGAGTCGTTAGCTGTTGCTAGAAGCCAGATCGCAATGGCACCACCGAAAAAGACACCGCCCACTAAAAACAAAAAACGCCAGCACAGGCCAAGCAGTGGCTCCATGGGCAGTGAGAAAAACACTGACACGCACTTTGATCCTTTGAAGAGTCAAACAGTGGAGGAAAAAAACAAAGGGAGGGAAAGATCCTTAAGTAAGAAACGAAAAACGACAGACCAACAACAACAAAAAATCACTAGCTTTACCAACAATGGAGATAGCAGCAAAACACAAACGGAAGGGGGGGGGGCGGACATCATGGAGGGCAGTGACGATCAGAATTCAACAGTGGTTACCATTCTAAGCAGAATGGAGAAGTTTATGGAAGATAACAGAAAAGAAAATATTAACGTCAGTTTTCAACTTGACAAAATTCTTTCAGAAATTTTTGACATAAGAAAAGAAAACGATTTTCTGAGAAAGAAAATAGAAACACTTGAAAACAGAAACAGTGATCTAAGTAACGACATAAGTCGGTTTCAGAAAGAACTCAAACAGGAAAGAGAACTAAGAAACTCTTTAGAACAATACACAAGAAAAGACAACGTGAAAATCCTGAACTTACCTGGAGACTCAGACCGAGAAAGTTCAGAAGAGACAGAGAGAAAAGTGGTTGAGTTTATTCAGCAAAAACTACAACTCCCATCTTTCCAGCATCAGGACATTAGTGTAGCCCATCGAATAGGGACATTTTCAGCAGGGAGAAACAGACCCATCGTTGTGCGTCTTGTGAGAAGGAAAACAAAAACACAGATCATTAAAAATAAACATATCTTAAGACAGAGAAAGTGCGACGTTTTCATCAGTGAGGATCTGACAAAACTGAATGCGCAAAGACTGTTGGAAATAAAACGCCACCCTGTTGTCATGTCTGCGTGGTCTTTCCAGGGAAAGTTGTTCTGTAAACTAGTAGACCTCAGGGTGCTGAACATTGAAGATGGGGATATCGATAAGATTGACAGGGTACTGATTGAATCTCCCACGGAGTCTATCCGGAGCCAACGATTCCCTCATCGCGCAGGAGAGAAGTGGTCAGACAGACCGGTACACAGAGGGAGAAACAACCAGGCGAGGGGAGTTGACAGAGGAGGCAGCCGGACATCCAGAGCTTCCCACCTTCCACCGCGCAATGTGGGGCCAGGGGCAGTGCAGACGGGAGGTACCGGCGGTCAGGGCAGGCAGCCTGTCTACAGTCGGGAGGGCCAGGTCAGCAGCAGTGGGACAACCGGCAGCGGTGCAGCAGCCAGCAAAGCCACGCCTGCAGCAAAGGAGGGGCAACAGCTGTGTGCGGACTACGGGCGGTCCCAGCAGAAGGCAATGTTTCCGGAGCCACAGGACCTTTCTCCCCTCCGATGCTGACCATGTCACCCGACCTGTACTGCAGAGCAGAGAACGAAGTGTGTAGCCCCGGGTCTGAGGGCGACATGGAAGTGTTTGATGAGGTCTCTCACCTCTGATGTCTGACTTCCTGGAAAACGTGCAGTGCCCACAAGAACGAGGCTGGAGTCCGAAAAGCGGGTTGTGCAGTCAAGAGACTGAACCAGAATGTGGGATTTCCTCCAAACACCTCCTGCTCGTGCTTGTGTGTGTGTGTGTGTGTGTGTGTGTGTGTGTGTTGTGCGTGCGTGCGTGCGTGCGTGCGTGCGTGCGTGCGTGTGTGTGTGTGTGTGTGTGTGGTGAGAATGTATGTGCGTGTGCGTGCGTTTATGGTGTGTGTGTGTGTGAGTGTGAGTGTGAGTGAGTGGTGTATATATGTACGTGCGTGCGTGCGTGTGTGCGTGTGTGTGTATATATGTGTGCGTGCGTGTGTGTGCGTGCGTGTGTATGTATGCGCGGGCGT
This sequence comes from Stramonita haemastoma, assembly GCA_030674155.1. NCBI lineage: Eukaryota > Metazoa > Mollusca > Gastropoda > Neogastropoda > Muricidae > Stramonita > Stramonita haemastoma. The sequence goes on from JASPKP010001386.1 coordinate 9,387, forward strand.
GCGGAATTATCATCTAATGTCCCACATGATTGCTTGCCTGTACACAACCGTACCGACGCTTTTTTCGGTCTCTGAATCTTGGCAGTTCCGTTAATGTTCGTTACTCTTTGTACCAACTATAACAATAGAGGGGGGGGGGGGGGGGGGGGGGGGGACACTGTGAATGTGGGGGGGGGGCGGGACACTGTGAATGTGGGGGGGGGGACGGGACACTGTGAATGTGGTGTTGGGCTCCCGGTCTGGCGTCGGGGTTTCGGGTCGCTGCGGACACGCCCATTCGAAGATTTTATTTGTTTGCTTCTTTTGTGAGTGTTTTGTCTCCTGTGAGGGCGTTGGTACCGATCCCGCCAGCCGGGATTTTTTCCGGTGGGTGGATGGACCATGGACCATCCATGGTCGGTCGAATGTTGAGTGGGGCGGCGCTGATGTAGGCTCCGGAGGCGGGATCCTCTTGTGCGAGATTCGTGACGCGTCGGCGGATCGTGAGCGCATCGCTGTGACCACTAGGCCTAGGCTGTCCCGTCCACCCTCGGCGTGGGAGGACCTTGTAGCTCTAGTGGAGGATGTGAAGACGTCAAAAGGAAAAATGATAATGATAAACGCGTTGTCTGTCACTGAGGTTGTCCCATGAACGCATGCGTGTATGTGCGCAAGTTGTTATATGCATGTGTTGGATAGAGCGAGCAAGCGAGTGAGCGAAAGAGAGATTGTTTTTGATATCATTGTTATAATCACTGTTAGTCGTCGTAGTGATAGTATTGATATTGGAGGTGGTAATGTTGGTGGGGGTGGTGACGGTGGTGGTGGTGGTAGAGGGATGGTACATGGTAACAGTAATCGTGGTAGAGGTGGCAGCGGTAATGGTGGTGGTAGTAATAGTTGTCGTAGTAATAGCGGTAGATGGTGGTGGTGGTGGTGATAGTAGTAGTGGTAGTAGTAGTAGTAGTAGTAGTAGTAGTAGTAGTAGTAGTAGTGGTAGTGGTAGTAGTAGTAGTAGTAGTAGTAGTAGTAGTAGTAGCAGTAGCAGTAGTAGTAGTAGTAGTAGTAGTAGTAGTAGTAGTAGTTATAGTGATTGGTGGTGGTGGTAGAAGTAGTAGTAGTAGTAGTAGTAGTAGTAGTAGTAGTAGTAGTAGTAGTAGTAGTAGTAGTAGTAGTAGTAGAGGTAGAAGTAGTAGCAGTAGTAGTAGAGGTAGTAGCAGTAGTGGCAGCGGTGGTGGCAGCGGCAGTAGTAGAAGTAGTAGTGGGGGTGTGGTGATGGTGGTAGTGGTAGTATTAATGGTAGTAGTAGTAATAGTGGTGGTGGTGGTAGTAGTAGTAGTAGTAGTAGTAGTAGTAGTAGTAGTAGTAGTAGTAGTAGTAGTAGTAGTAGTAGTAGTGCTAGTGCTGGTACTGGTGCTGGTACTGGTGCTAGTACTAGTAGAATGCTGCACATAAAGGAAAGTGAAGTAGGCCTACTATATTAAATGGAATATGAACCAATGCGACACAGACCATTGACCATGATCGGCGTTCAAGTGTGGTTTTCCTGTGCTATGTGCACTTTTAAAGTTTTGAATCTATTATTTGTTTTGTTACCGCTTTTTTGTTTTGCTTTTTTCTTGTACACAGTTTGCATGTTTAATGCTTATGGAGACAATCAAGGTATTTTTCTTCAGGCCATATTGGAAGAGCCATTGCTATCTGATATGCAGCTATTTTCAACTGTAATAAAAAATACATGGATAGTATTTCCCTTGTATCACTAAACTGCCAAGGATTAGGTAATGCTAAAAAGAGACGTGATGTATTTCAGTATCTGAAGCAAAAGTTGCACTCAGTTTTTTGTCTACAAGATACACACTTTACTAAGAAAATAGAACCGTTTGTGACAGCGGAGTGGGGCTACAAGTGTATATTTTCTTCCAATAGCTCAAACTCCAGAGAAGTGGCTATACTGTTCAATAATACTTTTGAATTTAAGACAAAAGGGGTGCACAGAGACCAGGATGGGAACTTTGTAATAGTTTTATTTAGATATATGGAACAGGATCTGCTTCTTGTTAATGTTTATGGACCTAACAGAGACACTCCTGAATTCTATTTACACTTAAAAGATGTAATTAAAAGTTTTAAAACACGCAATGTTATCTGTGTTGGTGATTGGAACCTTGTCTTAGATCCATCCCTTGATTACAATAATTATAAACATACTAACAACCCTAAAGCTCGAGAAAGTGTGCTGAATATGATTGAAGAATTACAGTTGTCAGACATATGGAGGGAATACAATCTCGACTGTAAAAGATTCACTTGGAGAAAGACAAATCCTTTAAAACAAAGCAGATTAGATTTTTTTCCTTCTCTCTGAGTACCTTATATTTGCTGTTGAAATGCCTGATATTCACTATGGTTATCGATCAGATCATTCTATGATTAGTCTGAGATTGAAATTTGGTAAACAAAAAAATGCATGACATACTGGAAATTCAATAACTCTCTCCTCAAAGATAATATATATACAAAAGAAATTAATGAAACTATTAACAGTGTTATCGGAGAGTATGCTGTTGATCACTATGAGAAAGAACATCTGGAAGAAATTTCTGAAACCAACATAAAGTTAACAATTCCTGAAAACGTGTTTCTAGATTTTCTTATGATGAAAATTAGAGCAAAGACAATAGCATATGCAACAAAGAAAAAGAAGGAAAGAGAACAAGAAGAACAAAAGCTAGAAAATCAAATCAAGGAAGTAGAGCAAAAAATAAACAAAAGAGAGCATGACATTCAACAATTACACGATTTCAGTAGTGAACTAACAGCAATTAGAGAAGTTAAAATGAAGGGTGTTCTACTCAGATCGAAAGCAAGATGGGTAGAAGAAGGAGAAAAAATCACAAAGTATTTTTGTAATTTAGAAAAAAGGAATTATATCAGCAAATATATGTCAAAGTTGGTTTCAAATGAGAAAGAGTTATATAGGTCTGATGATATTCTTTCGGAAGTTAAGGAATTTTATGAAGACTTATATAAAGAACGGAAAGTGAAAGAATATGAGTTTAAAGATCTAGTCTCAGAAATCCCTAAGTTATCAAATGAAGAAAAAAATCGCTTGAAGGTGAGATAACATTGGAAGAGGCTGGACGTGCTCTCAGAAATATGAAACATGGGAAAAGCCCAGGCTCTGATGGGTTTACTCCAGAATTCTTCAAGGTTTTTTTGAAACGACTTGGTTCTTTTGTAGTTAGAGCTTTAAATAGATCCTTTAAAGATGGGGAATTAACAAATACACAAAAAAGGAATAATTACATGCATCCCTAAACATGACAAACCAAAAGAATTCATCAAAAACTGGAGGCCAATATCCTTACTTAATGTTGTCTATAAAATAGGTTCATCCTGTATAGCTAATCGAATAAAAACAGTTCTTCCTAGACTCATTAATGAAGATAAGACAGGATTTATGTCTAACAGGTATATAGGAAATAATATAAGATTGTTGTATGATCTAATGAGCTACCTAAAAATGAAAAACCTTCCAGGTATTTTAATTTCCATTGATTTTGAAAAGGCTTTCGACTCTTTAAGCTGGCAGTTTATTTCAAAAGTATTTAAATCGTTTGGATTTGGAAAAGATATACTTCGTTGGATTTCAACTTTCTATAGAAATATTAAGTCTACAGTAATAGTCAATGGCCAGTGTTCCTCCTGGTTTGATATACACAGAGGATGCAGACAGGGTGACCCAATATCTCCGTACCTATTTATTCTGTCGGCAGAAATTCTGGCAATCATGATAAGAGAAAACCAAAACATCAAAGGTATTTATGTTAATAATACAGAATACAAGTTGTCACAGTTTGCTGATGATACACAGCTGATAAATAAAGATGACAGCATATCATTTGAACAGACCATGAAAACTTTAAACTTATTTGGAAATGTAACTGGACTTTTTATGAATGCAGAGAAAACAAAAGTAATATGGCTTGGGAGCAAAACCTTTTCCGATGTAAGGTATATGACCCATTTAAAGTTAGACTGGAACCCCAAACAGTTCAAGATACTTGGAATATGGTTTACACCGGATTTGTCAGAATGTGAAAAACTAAATTATGATAACAAAATTACAGAAGTAAGAACTTTATTCAACATCTGGATAAAAAGGGATATTACACCTATTGGTAGAGTGGCAGTGCTAAAATCTTTAATTCTATCTAAACTGATATATCTCTGGATCCTGTTACCAAATCCACCAAATGATTATATACATATACTTCAGAAATTGTGTTTTAAGTTTGTGTGGAAAAACAAACAAGACAGAATCTCGAGAAAAACCACAGTCAAACACATAAAACATGGAGGATTGGGAATACCATCTCTAAAACAATATACTATGGGGTTAAAACTTATGTGGATAAGAAAACTTAAACTAAGTAATCCTAAATGGAGTTCCATAATTGAAGTGATTTGCCCTTTTGTCAAAGATCTGGACAAATATAGCTACTTTATACCCATTAGGAGAAAATGTTCAAACACATTCTGGATTGACACATTCCATGCACACAAAATGTTTGGCAGGAAAGTTAAAATTGTTGATTCTGAAGATCTTTTGGCTGAAAACATATTTTATAATGAAAATATTAAAGTTGGTGGAAACTTTTTTCATGTAAAGGAATGGATAGAAAAAGATATATATCGAATTGCAGATTTAGTTGACGAAAATGGAATTTTTTTGACGTACGACCTGTTTAAGGAGAAATATAATATCAGGACAAATGTTATTACATATCTAGGCTGTGTTCAAGCAATTAAAAGGTATATTCGTACAACGGGTATTAATATGGATAATAATACATCAAACAACCTCCAAAAGGCTTTGAACTTGATTTTGACTGTCAAAAAAGGAACACGCCCTTATTATGATATTCTGGTTGCAGACAACATTCTGCCAAAGTGTTGTTACAAGTGGAACAAAACAATACCAAGGGATCTTAATTGGATAAAGGTTTTTGACAAGGTACATAAGATAAAAGAAATTAAAATGAAATGGTTCCAGATACAACTGATCCACAAAATTCTAGCTACAAATAATATTCTTGAAAAAATGAAAATTGTTGAAAATGATAAATGCACATTCTGTACTTCTGAGAAAGAAACTGTTGACCATCTATTCTATGCTTGCAGCAAAACTTCTTATTTTTGGACAGAATTGCAAAACTTTCTTCATAAAAATTGTGCCAATACACATGGTCTAGTGCTGTCAAAAGAACAGATTTTATTTGGATTTGATTCTCGATCAAAAGGAGATGAAGTACTAGACGAAATCTAATCACTGCAAAATTTTTTATGTACAAATGTAGAGTACAAAAAGCGGCACCTATGTTTTCGGTTTTTAGAAAATATATGACAAAACAATATCAAATTAAAGAATATATTGCCAAAACAAACATGACTTACAGTGTATTTGCAGCTAAATGGCAACATTACAAACAACTAGTTGATGATGGGTAGATACATTTTGAAGAAACTGTTTTGTTTTTTTTGTTTTTGCATTGTTTTTTGATGTAATACTTAGCATCGCTACATTGCTTATTTTGTAAAACAACTGAAAATTCACTTGGGGTATTCTCGAATGTAATCTGTGTACTCTCTTTTATTTTCATGTTTGTTTTTTGTTTTGTTTTTTTCGACTGTTTGTTTGGTTCTATCTATTTTGTTATATCCATACTCTGAATACATTGCAAATTGTTACTCTATGTCATGCAAACAAATAGTAAAAATCTTTGTGTGTGTTTTTGTTTTGTTTTGTTTTGTTTGTTTTTTGTTTTGTTTTTTGTTTTGTTTTGTTTTTGTTTTTTGTTTTGTTGTTGTTGTTTGTTTGTTTGTTTTGTTTCTTTTGGAGAACATTATAACTTGGCTCATTTGCAATGTTCAAATCATTTAGAATGCAATGTACATTTGAATGTTTGAATCACTTAGTAGTATACGATTAATTCAATTGGAAAGTTTTAATAGTTTGGAATGTAGTATATATTTGATTTATTGCAAATGTTGCTATCATTTGAAATGTAATGTATATTTGGATTATTAAAAAAAAAAAAAAAGTTTGAGGCAAAAAAAAAAAAATGATTTTTTTCTGTTCCTGGGCTAGAACTTAGGGGTCACCAGCAATGCAGTTTTACTTATGCCACTATTTTTATCTGACATTGAAGTGAAGTTTTACCTATGCCACCCTTTTACCTGCCATCGAAGTGTGACTATAAGTGAGGTGTCTGACACAGTGACACAGACCAGTTTTCACAGGACATACCTTGCCTACAGTGAGAAGTCTGACACAATGACACAGACCAGTTTTCACAGGACACACCTTGCCTCACAGTGAGGTGTCTGACACAGTGACACAGATCAGTTTTCATAGGACACACCTTGCCTCACAGTGAGGTGTCTGACACAGTGACACAGATCAGTTTTCACAGGACACACCCTGCCTCACAGTGAGGTGTCTGACACCGTGACACAGACCAGTTTTCACAGGACACACCTTGCCTACAGTGAGATGTCTGACACAGACCATTTTTCAAGCATTCTTCTTAATAAAACGACTTCTAGTTTTGTGTTGTTATATTCGACTAAACTCCAGGGCTTCAAGAGAACTGCCTTGAGGGCTCGTGTATGTTACTAACAAGAGATGTTCAAGTATCTGCACTGACAGTGTCAAACAGTGTAGAGCCGTGATTCACTTAGGACACACTGTATGTAAGTGTATCAATGAATTGACGTAAAGATTGTAGAAATGCTGTATTCTGCAAAGCTGACTGAAGAAATTAATGCTGTATTCTACAAAGCTGACTGAACAAATGCTGTATTCTGCAAAGCTGACTGCAGAAATGCTGTATTCTACAAAGCTGACTGAAGAAATTAATGCTGTATTCTACAAAGCTGACTGAAGAAATGATGTATTCTACAAAGCTGACTGAAGAAATGCTGTATTCTACAAAGCTGACTGAAGAAATTAATGCTGTATTCTACAAAGCTGATTGAAGAAATTAATGCTGTATTCTACAAAGCTGATTGAAGACATGCAGTATTCTACAAAGCTGACTGAAGAAATGCTGTATTCTACAAAGCTGACTGAAGAAAGAAATGTTGTATTCTACAAAGCTGACTGAAGAAAGAAATGCTGTATTCTACAAAGCTGACTGAAGAAATGCTGCTTTCTACAAAGCTGACTGAAGAAAGAAATGCTGTATTCTACAAAGCTGACTGAAGAAAGAAATGCTGTATTCTACAAAGCTGACTGAAGAAATGCTGCTTTCTACAAAGCTGACTGAAGAAATGCTGTATTCTTCAAAGTTGACTGAAGAAATGCTGTATTCTACAAAGCTGACTGAAGAAATGCTGTATTCTACAAAGCTGACTGAAGAAATGCTGTATTCTACAAAGGTGACTGAAGAAATGCTGTATTCTACAAAGCTGACTGAAGAAATGCTGTATTCTACAAAGGTGACTGAAGAAATGCTGTATTCTACAAAGCTGACTGAAGAAATGCTGTATTCTACAAAGCTGACTGACATTTTTTATGTTCCTCATCGGGAGCTCTGAGGTTCACTGATGGTGATTTTTTTCTTATCTGGCCGTGTATTCCCACCATGAAGGTAGCTGCATTCCAGTATCGGGGATGTATGCTGGGTGTGTGTAACCCACTGAGTGCTGACATGAATGGCAGGATCTCTAACGTGCACATTTTGATTTTCTGCATGTGTATCAATACAAAGGGAATAAAAGCACTGGCAGGTCTGCTCTTAAAGTTGACCTGCGATATTGTAAAAATCCCCCATCCCTAACGCCCCAGGCAGCGTGGAGATTCAAACCGCGATTTTCTGGACTCATGGGATTAAAGGCATAGGGTCTTAACCACTCTGCTGTAGCGTCTGTTGCTGATAGACTTGCTGCACACAGTGCTGCTCAGTTTGGTGATGATGGTGTGCTGTTCATGAGAGATTAGTTAGTTCTTCAGTTTAACGTCCTTGTGTTGTCTGCTGTATGCCCAGAACTCTGTGATTGTCCACTTTTGCATTTGGGTTTTGTTTATGAATACAGGGGGGAGCGGAGTTGTCATGTAGATAGTTTGT
>JASPKP010001386.1:22500-25000 GCA_030674155.1 Stramonita haemastoma
GGATGTAAAAAAGCACAAGAATGCTTATTCCACTTTCCTCGATATAAAAGATATAAAAGAAAAAATCAAATCAAATCAAATCAAATCAAATCAAATCAAATCAAATCTCTCTCTCTCCCTCTCTCTCTCTCTCTCTCCTCTCTCTCTCTCTCTCTCTCTCTCTCTCTCTCTCTCCTCTCTCTCCACACACACACACACACCACACACACACACACACAACACACACACACACACACACACACACACAGGGAGAGAGGAGTGGGGAGGGAGAGGGCAGATAGTTTGAGAGGGGGAAGTGTGGTTTGTTATTTTTTGTGCATCAAGTGGATTAGAAGGTGATTTTTTTAAGGTTGTTAATGATTGATGCTGTTTAATTGAGAGAGAGAGAGAGAGAGAGAGAGAGAGAAGAGAGAGAGAGAGAGAGAGAGAGAGAGAGAGGAGAGAGAGAGAGAGAGAGAGAGAGAGAGAGAGAGAGAGAGAGATGTACTGTTTCATAGTAAATGCTCTTGTAGTGTATTTTTGAAAAAAAATTAATGGCTTTTTAAATGTTTGAGAATTTCTGGTACTACCTTCCACAGGGCTCCTTCTGAGTAATGTAGGTGACACATGTTTGTTGTTTTCTTGATGCTTGGCAAGGAAAACTACAGCAACAGAAAGACATTTAGAAAGGTGAACAGAAAACTGTCAAAAGCTGACTACAGCCAGGGAGGTGTCACCGTGATGAACAGGATTACTTTTCAGAAAAGTGTACACTTACAATGGGCGGGGTCACTAGCTGAAAGACAGACCAACATAGCTGGAGTAGAATACCCAGATGGCATCTTGGGAAACTTACAAAAGATAATAAAGTGTTTGGACGGTAATAAATTGCAAAACATGTCAACTAAAGGGACTCTATGCTGCTTAATCTTGACTGGGGAAAGCGAGTGCTCTGACCACTGAGCTATTTTGTCCCATATCATGTACAAGATAAAGCACTATAAATCATATGTTGTTTAATAATAAATGCCCTAATTATAATTATAAAAAAATAAAACATAAATCACGTGTTGTTTAATAATGCCTGCCCTAATCATAATTACAAAAAAGAAAACACTAAAAATCACGTTTAATAATTCCTGCACAAATCATAATTATAAACATAGAACATTATACATTATTTATTGTTTAATAATGCCTGCCTTGATCATGTTTAAGATGAAACACTATAAATCAAATGTTCTTTAATAATACTCTGATCATGCATGAAATAAAGCACAATAGATCAGATGTTCTTCAATAATGCCCTGATCATAATGGAAGTTAAACACTTTAAATCAGAGCTTGTTTAATACTACCTGCCCTGATCATGTTGAAAATACACAGCATAAATCAGACGTTAGTTAATAATGCCTACCCTGATAATCTATACAATAAAACACTAGTTTTTTTTTAATTGACAGAAACGAGAAATTGAGCAGAATAGAAATATAGTTCTTCAAGAGAACAGGTTATTATCATTACAGGAATCACACAATGTCATAGATCAGTCACAATAAAGCTAACACAACACTGGAATACAATATTGTGATTAACTCTGTCGCCAAGTGTTGAAGCCCACCAGTGGATTAACAGAGGGGACAGAGGAGAGGACAGGGAGACAAATGGTGGAGCTCAATACACTAAACCAGTTCACATCAGAAACACATTTCTCACAAAGCAGGAAACAGTATGATGCTGTGACAATGGATGAAAGACTGTGTGACAGGAACTAGGGAAGGACATAAGTATGATGATGTGACAATGGTTGAAAGACTGGAGATCTCTGTGGGTTTTTTTTTTTACTTTTTAGCAGACTTTCACAATGCTCTGAAGACTGGTCTTGCTTTTAACACTTAGGCTGTTATCCCAGCAACTGAGAGCAAAGACAAGAACACTCTCTGCACAAGACTTGCAAAACAAAGAGTCTTTAAAATAACAAATAGTTCAGCTTCCTAAGAAAAAAAATGGTTGTCCTTTTTTTTCATTATTTTTTTTTATTACTTAGCATCAGTGTTGCTATCCAAGTTTAACTTGTGATAAAAAACCCTGTTCCAAGCTACTTATAAACTTGTTGGCTATGGATGAGGGTATTTCTCAGAAATGTGCTCTTATCTTCTAAACTCACAAGGAAGATTTTTAGTTTTAGACCATTTAGCTCCAGATAGGCATCATACCACCAATGGACAAACTCATTGAAGCCTGGACTATTGTCTTAGACTGATCCAGACAGAAGAGACAAAAGAGCACTGTTTTCTGCAAATTTCACAAGAAGAGAATTTTCACAGCTGTTTTGCTATCATCTGTGGGGAGAGAGCACAACACTGTGGAGAACCAGCACAGGTACATCTACCCAATGAAGAAGTTTTGTTGGTGAACACAGCTGTGGTCTGTTGATTATAAAACCAATCAGCCAATAAACAAATTAATGTCTGCCTGTGTCAAAGTTTGATAGTACTTTGTTTACAAGAAAATGAGACTG
>JASPKP010001387.1:0-7500 GCA_030674155.1 Stramonita haemastoma
AATTTTGGGCTCCACCCTATAATTTTTGTTTTTTTTTTTTTTTTTTCAATAATGATTATTTGTTTGTGCCCAATCCCCCCCAATTTCCCCCCTTAAAAATGGGCTAAAAAAAAGCTTAAATGACAATAAACTATTGTTAATTCTCTCCCTCTCCTTTTCCCTTTCCCCCTTCTCTTTCTCTTTTTCCTTCTCTCCTTCTCCTCTCTTCTCTTCTTTCTCTTTTTGTTGTGGGGTGCCGCTCAGGTGCTGTGTGTTTTGGTTATTTTAAATTTTTTTTCTTTTGTGACAGGGAAAGACAGAGAGGTCCCCTCCCCCCCCCCCCCCCCCCCCCCCCTCCCCCAGTTTGTTTGCCCTTTTTTTAAATTTTAAAAAAAGGGGTTGATCAACTTGAGTCAAAAGTGGTGTGATTAAATTTCCCCCCTTTTTGATAACGACTTTTGCTGTTAGTGAATAGAAGGCACGTCTTCTCGGAAGACTATGGGTGCTTTCAGGCTCAGAGCATAAAGCGGGTTAGTTAGATAGAGGGAAGCGTTACCCATCAGCAGACCCCCTCTTCACGTCGTAATGGTCCATTGGAAAGGCAATCGCCAAAAATGGTTCCGGGCCCGTCGATTCTTTCTTTATCTTTTCTTTTATATCGAGGATAATGGAATAAGTTTCGCGTGTTTTTTAATCCAGCCCAAAAGTATAGCGTTTTAAATCTTGTCATTTGTTCCCCGGAAACAAAGGGTACTCTACGAAAGGGAAAGGTTTAACGTGACAAGAGTTCGCGTGCATTCGCATATAGGGCCTTAGTCATAGTCTTCAAGGATTTGGGGAGAGTGGGCGGCAGTGTTAACCCAAGAAAAAAAATCCCCCCGAATGGGAACGAACCCGGTCGTCAAATTGCGAGTGCAATTTTTGGGAAAGAAGCCACCGAACGATGCCATATACAGTAGCCCAAAACCGCCCAGGGAATTCTTCAATCAGTCCTCAAGGATGGGTCTAAACATACACCTGTGTGCAGCGGGTTTTTTTATTTTGTTTTTTAAAAATAATTTTGTCATAGGCTCCTACCGGCACCAATGGCCTGATTTCCAAAAGGGGGGAAATGGGTTTTTAACGTGTGCTTAAGTGTTTACGTGCGATCGCACCGGGGGGCCTCGGTTTATATTTCATCGAATGACTGACATTCAGTTCGATTTTTTCGTCAATTTTTGGGACGAAAGCTGTGAAGCTGGGAATCGAACCCAGAACCTTACGATTTTCTGTTGTTATATGCCTTAGTAGCTTCGATCACCGCATTGAATTCTGGCTGTGTTTGTTGTTTGTCTTTCATAAAATCTCTCTGCGGAAAGTCCCATAAAAACGAAAGTAAGGAATGAAATTACGCAGCTTGTATGCTTTCTATCTATCTATCTATCTATCTATCTATCTATCTATCTATCTATCTATCTATCTATCTATCTATCTATCTATCTATCTATTATCTATCTGTCTAATCGGTCTGTTGTCTGTCTGTCTGTCTTTCTGTCTGTCTGTCTATCTATCTATGGGGGGGGGGCGGATAGCCTAGTGGTCAAACATTGCGTGGCAATTTGAAAACCCCCCGGGTTCGAATCTGGTCGAGGAGGTTTTTTTCCCTGGGTTAAATCAGTTGCTACTCTACAATCCTTCGGATGAGACTTTTAAACCGAGGCCCGTGTGCGAACGCACGCGAACACTTGCGACACGTTAAATCCCTGTTCCGCTTTTTCGTAAGAATAGGCCTCGTTTGCCGGTGGGAAAAGATGACATTTTAAAAACTGCATACACACCGGGGACTGGATGTAAAAAAGCAAAGAGTGCTTATCCTTTATCCGATATAAAGAATAAATCTCAATTTAAATCTATCTACACGAAATACACACCAACACACACAACCACACACAAACAACCCCCCAACACACAACACACAACCCAACCACAACCAAACACCACAACCCCACAACACACAGGGGGTGAGAGAGAGAGAGAGGAGAGGGGGAGGAGGAGAGGAGAGGAGATATATTTTTATATATATATATATATAAATATATAAAAATAGATAAAAGTTTGTATTCTTTTTAGTCAACGGCCTTTTTTAACATTGTATTCCTACATTCGCGCGCGCGCGCGCGTGTGGTGTGGGGTTCGTGAAAAGCGGTGGTGCGTGCATGCGTAAAAAAACTATAATGTCTTTTCTAGTCAATGGTCTTTATAACATTGTATTCCCTATTTTGTGTGTGTGTGTTGTGTGTGTGTGTGTGTGTGTGTGTGTGGTGTGTGTGGTGTGTGTGTGTGTGTTTTTGTGTGTGTGTGAGAAGTTTGTGTGCGCGTGCGTGCATGCGTGCGTGCGTGCATGCACGTGCGCACGCGCATGTGTGTGATATTTTTATTTGAAGTTATCTTGGACTGTTTGAGTCAATATTAAAACGTAGCTTTCTTGTGACTTTCAAGATTATGATTGGTGTCAATGTGTCTGTCAGTATCGTAATTGCCCTATATGGGATGATTAAAGTGTTATTGACTTTGACTTTGTAGTAGTAGTAGTAGTTAGAGTATAGTAGTAGTAGTAGTAGTAGTAGTAGTAGTAGTAGTAGTTAGCAGCCACAGTAACAGCAAAACTACTACTACTACTACTACTGTAGTATTTGTAGTAGTAGTAGTAGTAGTAGTAGTAGTAGTAGTAGTAGTAGTAGTAGTAGTAGTAGTAGTTCTCTCTCTCAGTCACACATTACAACACACACACACACACACACACACACACACACACACACACACACACACACCCCACACACACACACACACACACACACCACACACAAATCAATTGGCTTCACTGTCAGCCACATTCATTTTTTTATCAGGGGCAGCGACACACACACGTGCGTACTCTTTACTTGCTGATAAGGCAAAGCCTGACCAATGAGGACAGAGGGAAACACGGTCATGTGCTGTACTGTCTCCCACTGTAGATATCACTGATGGGTCAGTTGAGCCCACAGACAGCAGCGAGGAGTTTGTAGTAGCAAGCCAATGATCGCCAATAATTGTCATGCCAGTGAAAGTGGGGGACTGAAAGTGGTGGGGCTGAAAGTGATGGATGACTGAGAGTGTTGGAACTCTCCCTGCAATCCTCAATCGTCAAGTAAGCCAAAGAGAGAAGAGTGGTTTTGGGAGTGGTGGTTGTGGGAGTTGACACAGTCCCTACATTGCAGTTTGGGACTCTTGATTTAATCAAAGAAAGACAGTAAGCTAGGGTCAATCAGTGGACACACAGCCCTGCCTTTACAAGGTGTTCAGTGTCCAAGTTCCCTAAGCTTTTGGAACCCCCCCCCCCCACTCCATCATGGTCTTTTCATTTGAATTTTTAAGTGTTTTTCGTCAGAAACTGCCTTTGGCATGTCGACTCCTTGTGCTTCTAGGATTTGCGTTCTGAGTTTTGTTGTTCTGATGTCTGTGACTCACTCCGCTTTTCTGGGCCAGATTCCCAAAAAAGCGATCTGCCTCAATCACCCGAGGGTGAGGAATGAAGGTGGAAAAAGCGTAAGTGCTATGAGAACGTCTACCCGGGAAAGATAGGCTCTACCAGTGCAATCCAGCAACAACAGCATCAACAACAACAGCAAGCAACAACAACAACCGCAGCAAAAACAGCAGCAACAACAACAGCAGCAACAACTGTCGGCTAAAGATAAGGACAAATTCAGACTGGCGGTCAGTGGAGGGGAGTGGCCACCCTGCTGACCATAGTGGACGCTTTCGCCGCTGCCCTGAAGCAAGCCAACGTGACCTTCTTCCTCTACTCGGGGTCCCTGGTGGGCTCCTGGCGTCACCACGGCTTGGTGCCTTGGGATGACGACGTGGACTTTGTCCTCCCCGCTTCTCTCAGAGCCCGGCAGAACAAGCCCTCAACAAGCTGGCGCCCACCTTCCGACTGAGCAAGACTCAGCAGATCCGGTGGAAGGGTGTTCCATCAACTCTCTCCCAAAATCACAGGCATTGCTACAGTAGACTGGAGTTGGCCATTCCTGGACATCAGCTTTTACCAGGAGAACTCGACCCACATCTGGGGACATGGACTACACAAGTTTCCCCCAAGTTTATCTACAAGAAGAGCGAAGTGTTTCCTCTCACCCAGAGGCCTTTTCAGGGCCGATTATTGCCCGCTCCCAGAAACACTTACGCAGTTTTGACTCAAACCTACGACCTGGACCCTGTGCAGAGCCACTGACTACAATCATCGGCAGGAGACCTATACACCGGGAAAAGTTTTAGAGGTGAATTGTGATCAGCTGAGACACACGTTTCCCTTCGTGGTGAGAAAAAGCAGTCCCTGGACAGAGGGGGGATGTCGGAGACTCTGCAGAAGAACGGCACCATCCTCAGCTGCTGTTTTGTGGACTACACCTCCCGGCAATGCTAGGTCTGTAATGTCCATGTTAGTCCGTGCACTCCCCCCCCCAAAAAAAAAAAAAAGCCCTTTACTTTTAGTATTTGTGTCTTTAAATTTTTTTTTTATTGCAGCAGAATCTCCATTTTTGTGCAATGTGCCGAGATCCGGGTTGTTTAGACATATTGTGAGTGCAGGCTACAAGTGCATCTACAAGGTTGGATGGGTGTGATTATGTTTATTTGATTGTCTCTTTAAAAACGTGAACAAATTTACCTCTGTGTCAGGTATATTTTCCCCTGTCCTACAACGTGTACAAAGTTATATCAGTCTGGCTCTGTAGAGTGGTGAACATGCTTTGAGGGAGCTAAAAAAAAACAAAAAACAAACCCCATTTTATTCAGGGTTGAACCCAAAGTCTTCCAGTCAGAAATTCAGTGTGCTAACCAATGTGCCATATAATCATTGGGCAAAATGACATGCCATTTTTTGTGTGTGATCTTTTTCATTTTTTAAAAAAAATTGGTCTTCACACCATTTTCTGAAATTTGTCATTGCTGTAGCTTCCCCCCCCCCCCCCCCCCCCCCCCCCCCCCCCCTCCATTGAATGTACAGGTTGTGTTCCATTCTGTGAATGTCTGTACACAATCTGGAAAAAATAGTTGCGACTCTGTTCTTTAAATTGAATTATCTATCTTATGACAGTTTTTTATAACAGTAGTTTTTATTATGATATAAAGTTTTTTCGGATGAGACTATAAACCAGACCCCTGTATGAGTGCATACAGAACAGACTGTGCACAGGTTAAAAACCCGCTCTGCCTTTCCAAAGAGAAGGCCGTTTTGTACTGGTAAGAATGGATGACACATTCAAAAACACATGCACACATGTGACGTGTTTAGAAAACATTCCTTAAGTCGGAATGCAGCTACCTAAATGGAGGTAGGGTGGATAGGTGGGTGGGTGGGTGGGAAGGGGGGGGGGGGGGGGGGGGTATACCATTGGTGAACCAAGGAGCCCTTGCCGAGGAAGAATGAAAAAAAAAAGATGATGTAAAATTATGCTCCGGATTGTTTAAGTTATCTGTGCCCACATTTTAAAACAGAATTATCTTTTGATAGTTTTTGTTTTACATTTAGTAAAACTGATTAATCTGAAGATAGTATTAAAAAAAAATGTACATATCTTAAAACTGAACTTTTCATCTCATGATCGTTCAATTTTTTTTTTTTTTTTTAATTTTTTTTTTATACATAATACTGAATTATTCATCTCATGATAGATTTTTCTGTTTTACATTTTTATAAGTGTAATTATTCATTCGGGATTTTTTTTAACATATATCTAACTGAATTATTCATCTCATGATAATTTTTTTTTGTTCATATAACTAAATGATTCATCTCATGATGTTTTTTTGTACATGTATATAAATGAATTATTCATTTCCTGATAGTTTTTTTATATATTTTTTTTTACATATAACTGAATTATTCATCTCATGGTAGTTTAATTTTTTTGTTTTACATGTATATAAGTTAATTATTTATCTCATGATAATTTCTTTTTACATATAACTGAATGATTCATCTCATGATAATTTTTTTGTACATGTAAATAACTGCATTATTCATCTCATCATTCATATACATATATTTTATATAATATATATATATATATATATATAAAATATATATATATATATATATATATATGTGTGTGTGTGTGTGTGTGTGTGTGTGTGTGTGTGTGTGTCTTACATATAACTGAACTATTCATCTCATGATAGTTGGGCTTTCTCAAGATAGATTTTTTATTTTACATGTAAGTGAATTATTCATCTCGTGATAATTTTTTTTTTTTTTTTTTTTACATATAACTGAATTATTGATCTTATGATAATTTTTTTGTTCATATAACTGAATTATTCATCTTGTGATAGTTTTTTTTTTTTCTTTTACATATGACTGAGTTATTCATCTCATGATAGTTTTTTAATTTTATTTTTTATTATATAATTTATATATAATTTATATATATACATATATATACATTTTTTTTTTTTACATATTACTGAATTATTTATCTTATGATGGTATTTGTTTTTGCATGCCTTAACACTGAATTGTTTGTCTTATTTTAGTTTTCGTTCTCCTATCTTCGAAATAAATTGTTTTTCCTGTAACAATTTTTGTTTTGCATATCCGAAAACAATTGTTTATCCAATGATAAATTGTGACGTTCCAGCACAAAAGGAGTCTGATGTCATAATCCGGCTTTTTGCATATTTTATATGATTCTAGATGTAATTTGAATGCTCTTTCTACTGGTGAAAACCCCATCAAAATCGGATGATTAGTTTTTGAGATAGCGGGTTTAGAAGAGGGTTTACCTGAAAGCGGCCATTTTGAGAAAATTAAGAAAAACTGAATCACAATTTCAATGTTAAATTTTCCTTAGCAACCAATGTTTAATCTTTATGAAACTCTACATGCTGATTGAGTACACAAAGAAATACATACCTACAAAGTTTTGTGGTCATATATGAATTTTCTGAAATATTAGACCTATTTTAATGGGGGACTACTCCTGGCCTTGGTGCTCATTTTGGCTGATTATTGTATCTCAGGTTCTACAAAATATTTTGCAGTAATATTTTACACAGAAAGAGAAATCATTATTTAAAGCTAGAATATTAAGTTTCAACAGTGAATATCATGGGAAAATATTTTTGATTAAAAAAAAAAAAAATGTTTTGTGAAAAACAGGTAATCTCCTCATGGACAATTAGCTAATGTATGGAATGTTGAACTAATATCATTACAAAGGCAAAACATGTGAATAGAAAGGTACCATGGACAGAAATTAGGATATGTAAATTCACTTAGGTGTAGACAACACCAATCTGGATTTTACTTAAAATCAACAAAATTACATTACCAAATTTAACTATGCTTAAAGTTAAAACTTTGAAGGACCAAAATTTTTGAATAATAGCATTTATCTCAGAAGTCATTTTTGCATCTACATGCAAGGTTTCAGGGGAATACTTGCTAGAGAATTTGCACAGTAAATGAGGCAATACTGTAGACATTGAAAATTAATC
>JASPKP010001387.1:12500-15000 GCA_030674155.1 Stramonita haemastoma
ATAGATAAGCACTCGTGTGCTTTTTTACATCCAGTCCCCGCCCTTTTCAGGGATACATCAAGTTGAAAATATACTAAACAACAAGACTTTACGCAGTACCAAACAACACACAAGAATAAAGGACACTATATAGGATAACGTAATAAAATGCACTCTTTCAGAAGACAAAAATCAGAAGTCACAATAAAAAATTTTGATTATGGAAAAAAAGAAAAGCGTTAGTAGATAAGGAGCAAACAAGAGAACAAAATGAAATAAACAACCGAAAACATCAATCCACCACTATCTATCAAAAATTGTACATGTAATATAAATCATACATTTGGATAAAAGGGGAATTTTTAAATATTTTTTTAAAAACTAGCATCCTTATTGGAGGGGGGGGGGGGGGGGGGGGGAAGAGACATACTACCAATAAAATTATAATGAAAAGAAAATAAGAAAAACAACAACATAAAACATCCTAGATGTTTAAAAAAAAAAGGCATATCATTTTTTTCAATCGGATAATGTTTTACACACACTCACACTCACTCACGCACAGACACACACACAGACACACAGACACACACACAAAACACACACACACAGACACACAAACACACTCTCACACACATACACACACAAACATACACTCACACTCACACACTCACACACACACACACACTCACACACACACACAGACACACAAAACACACTCTCACACACACATATACACACAAACATATACTCTCACACACACACATATACACACAAACATATACTCACCACACACACACAAAAACACACACATACACACACACTCACACACACATGCACACACAAACACACACATACACACACCACTCACACACACACACACATACACACACACACTCACACACACATACACACACGCACGCTCGCACACACACACATACACACACTCTCACACACACACGCACGCACGCACACACACACACACACACACACACACACACACACACACACACACCACACACACACAAACACATTTTCACCGGTTTCTGACACATTTCATCAATAAACTTCATTCTAAGGAAAATATATGCCTTGAATTCTGAGTAAAATCATAAAGGATACACGAATACTCTACCCGCTGTAAGGCACATATTTTGGGATATATATACCCTAATATCATATCAATCTTATGATTACATCATAAAATTTATTTTTCTAATTATATATGTGGTAATGGACAAAGTTATTCAGGTTTTTTTTGGGTTGTTTTTTTAACGATCATTAGTTAAAATTTTACATAAAATCAATTACATTCGTCACACGTGATTATCAAAAAGGGAGTACAAGATATGACTAAAAAAAATGGATGGTAATAGGTGAGACATTCGGGGAGAGAGAGAGGAGAGAGAGAGAGAGAGAGAGAGAGAGAGAGAGAGAGAGAGAGAGAGAGAGGAGAGAGAGAGAGAGAGAGATTGTAAGTGTAGGCTACTGATAAGGATGCTAAATATCTTTATTATATAACAAGTGGGATAGTGAAAATGAGTCTTACAAATCAGTTACAATGATACAATGGTAAGATACATGTGAAACATTTAAACGCGCGCGCACACACACACACACACACACACACACACACACACACACACAAACACAAACACAAACACACACAGAGGGGGGGGGGGGGGAGGGGGGAGTGTGGTTTGTTATTTTTTGATGTTTTAAGTGGTTTAGGAGGTGATTTTTGAAGGTTGTTAATGATTGGTGCTGTTTTAATTGAATCAGGAAGGGAGTTCCACAGGGTAGGACCTGAGTATAGTAAACTAGATTTGAACAAGTCTATTCTTGGGATTGGGACTCTTGGCTTTTCCATATTTCTGGAATGATTTATTGGGAAATTATCTTTTAAGGGTGTGGGGACATTTCCTGTCATTATCTTAAACATCATGATGCCTTTGTTATATTTTAGTCTTTGGTGTAGGGGAAGAATATTCAACTGATTATAGTCCACTTCTTGCAAGGTTGTTTTCTTCAATAGGACCAGTTTAAGACCACGTTTATACAGGCTAAGTAACGGTTTCATGGTATTTGCACTGGCAGAATCCCACAGGGTTGCTGCATAGTCTATTGAGGATTGTATATAAGCTTGAAAGAACAGTTTCCTTGAGTTGAAGTCAAGAAAGTGTTTAATTTTAGTCAACTGGTAAACTTTTTGGGACAAGTATTTGCATAGATGAGATATGTGGTAGAACCAGCTGAGATTTTCATCAATTGTTACTCCTAGTACACGGCTTCTCATAGCGGTCTCTTTAGTTCCCCGCTCAAAGTTCATGACCTGCAGCTGGAAGGGCGTGGATATAAATAAACGGGGCAAAAGGAAAGACGGCACTAGCCGCTTGCACTATAGCCGTGTTCAGCTGTAAATTACCTTTGCTTCTTTCATGCATCGTTTCGCACAATGAATCATCCAAAAATAAACAAACAAAGCTATCCTTAAAATGAGCTTTGAACTAGCTTTCTTTTG
>JASPKP010001387.1:20000-29272 GCA_030674155.1 Stramonita haemastoma
TAAGAAGGAATAAATCAATAAACACTATACATACAACACACAATAATATATATATGATAATAAATTTAACACATACAACACACTATAATATATATATGTAATAATATATATATATATATATATATATATATATATATATATATATATTATATATATATATATGTGTGTGTGTGTGTGTGTGTGGTGTGTGTATTAACTCAATTAATCCTGCCTAATCTAACTGGAAGAACACGTGAATATACCAGAACCAGCAATCTGGAGCACAAGTAGGGTGATACAGTTATAAGGAAAAAGAGAGGTTAAGAAAATGAAAAAATATGTATGAAGATAGCAAAAACAATACTAAATCACCTTGAACAGTCAATGCAATAAAATGTTGAAGAATAATAAAATAAGAACACACACTTGAACAGTCAAGGCAATAAGATGTGGAAGAATTATAAAATAAGAACACCGTAACAGAAACAATAGTCACGGCCAGATTACAATCCTGATGCACAATCGGCGCAGTTCATGAAGACTAAAAGTGTTGGCACACAATAAGCACAGATCCTGGAAAATTTTAGTCAAATCTTTTCTGAATGGAGTATGATCTGGCACTGATCAGTCACTGTGTGTGCTGCACTTTCAGAGCACTGCATCAGGTGGGCACAAGTCCAGCACAGAATAACTGATATAGTATATCAGTATCAGTCTGACACCAGGTAAACGAATCAAGATCATGGGGTGTGGAGCACGGGAAATAGTCTTCGTAATCTTGTGGTGTTGTTGTTTTGCTCGTATGTTCATGTGTATTCATACATTTTGTTCATTCACAATAAAGCAATTAAATGTGGACAAATAATAAAATAGGAACACACCATGAACAGTCAAGGCAATATAATGTGGAAGAATAATGAAATAAGAACACCTGTAAGCAGCAGCAGGAACAATAGTCAAAGCCAGATTACTAATCCTGATGCACAAGTTCACAAAGATTAAAATGTTGACATACAATAAGTACAGATCCTGGAAATTTTAGCCAAATCTTTTCTGGATGAAGTATGATCTGGCACTGATCAGACACTGTATGCTATACTTTCAGAGCACTGCATCAGGTGGGCACACCTCCAGCACAGAATAACTGACATAATACAGAAGTATCTGTTTATTCTTGTTGAGTGCTGGTAGAGTGGTAAGATCACACCAGAGTTTCTAAGGTATATAATGCCGTGTTGGACTGGTCATAGGGAGCACTGGAGGGGAAGGCTGGAGCTGGGTGAGGTCTGGACACAGACACTGCTGGGTAGGGTGGGGGCAGGTGGTGGGGAGAACGTAGGGTCGTTGTAGATCGTGGATATGGGAGAGTCTGTCTGTTGAACCACACATTGTCGTTCTGGGGTTGGTGGGTGGGGCGGCGTCCTGACATCTGTGATGAAAAAGGATATCCAGGGACACTGGATTTTTGTAGATACCCTTTTTGGAGCAGAGATGGGGCTTGTGTCCTCTGTTTCTGGTTGGGCCATGTAGTGGGGGCTGTCAGGAGTGGCTGTCGTTGATGTCGGGGGTCAGCGTACTTGAGGCTGTACGCTATCCTGTCTGAACCTTTGGGGCTGGGATGGAATTGGTCTCTATATAAATCTTTGCGTGGGGCCCCACTTGCAGTTGTAAATATGGAAGTGTGGTCTGCAAAAGGGATTTTTTCTGCAGCACACACTTTAGCTAAGGATATATTTGACACATTGACTGTTTTTTTTAGGGGATGCCATCCCATAGGGGGGATGATGGATGATGCCAGCAGCCTGGCTTGAGGGAACACATGTTTGATGTTTTTAATGAGATGTGTCCATTTGTTTTCTGTGATGGATGTATATTTGCATGTGTTAATGCCTGTGTGAAAAATGATGTGTTGTACTTCTTTGTTGCAGGGAATATATTTCAGCCAATGAATAAGGTCATCAACTGTGAGACCTGAGATGCTGATATTCTGATTCTTGCCTTTGTGAAATAGAATATCAGATTTGATTTGTTGTGACACTGAGTCACCTAAGATGAGATTTGTGGTGTTGGAGTGTACCCTTTGTTCTGCAAGTTGTTGGCGTGGTGGGAGAGTGTTGGTGGTAGTATTTTGGGGTGCTTCAGGGGTGTTTGATTGCAGTTTTGTTTCTTTTCTTTTCCTTTGAGAGACTGTTGTCCAAACATTTGTGTTTAAATTATTGTCCACCATGATGTTGGAAGTTTGTTTGTCAGGGTATGCTTGGTTGCTGTTTTTGTCAGTGTTGACTGTTTGGTTGCTGATGTCTTCAGGAATGTTGGAGGATTGTTTGTTAGAGTCTGTTTGGGTGATGACTTTGATAGTGTTGACTGAGGCATGTTGTTGAGTTGTAGAGTAAGATAGGGTTTGCTTCAGGTCAGTGTCGTCTTTGATGGTGTTGACTGAGGCATGCTGTGGAGTTGTAGAGTCAGGTGGAGTTGGCTTCAGGTTAATGTTGTCTTGTGTACATTGTTTTTGTTTTCGTCGTCGAGGTTAGAGAGGAGAAAATCTGTTGGTGGTAGGGAAGGATGATTGAAGGGAATCCTGTTCTTGATTTGACCGTATGGCTGAGTGTTTTTGTGTGTGTGCTTTTGATAGTGTTTGTTTCAGTTGTGTGAGTTCTGACTTCAAGTCATGGTTTTCTTTTTGCAGTTTGTGTACACTCTTGGTGAGGGACCCTAACACTTTAGTGGCTTTTTTAATTGAACAAGTTAGTGAGTGTATCTTTTGCTTCTTTTGTAGTGATGTTTGGGTAACTGCATATTTGCACAGGAAACGGGGAGTGTGACGTGGCTTTATGTGAGGATGAGTGGTTGATGGTGAAACATGTTGCACCTGCTAGGTTTGCACAGGGAGTGGATGTGGTGTTTGTATTGTGTTTTGTGGAGTGGTTTGTGTTGTGTTCCCCACAGCTGAGTTTGCCTGGCCTGGCTGCTGGACTGGTGGGGATGTGGGTGATGCTGGTGATGATGGTGACAGCTGAGTATCAGGACTGAGTGGTGGGCTGGTGGTGGGGATGGGTCATTGAATCCAGTCTGGGGAGGTGAGGACTTTTGGATGGGGAGGGGATGTCTTGGGGAATTATTTTGCCTGAAGGGGAAGGTTTGGGTTGGGGCAGGGGTAGCTCAGACAGGTTGCGCGCAGCCTCCGTCCAAGTTTGGTTGGGTGTCTTTTTTTGTCAGGTTGTAGATGGCTCTAATCACCTGAACCAGTGACTGAAATTCCTTCCTGAGCCATCTTCTGCACAGATTGCCTTGTACTAGCACAGTACCGGTGGTATAGAAGGCGGGTGACAGTGATAAGTTTTCTGTCTGCACAGTTCACCTGTATTTTTGTCTTGTACAGTTCGTTGGGTAGGGTGGTTGGTATACTTGATAGGTCATCATTGTCACTAAGTGAAATCAGTTTGTTGGGTATTGCATAGTCATTCCAATAAACACTAAAGGCTGGTTGACTGTTTACACTACACATGTAACGTTTATAAAAGATTTTTCTTTGTTAAGGGAAGCAATGGAAAAGGGACACTAAAAGTTAATTGTTTTGGGTCGATTTTGATATGTATTTGGGGGGGCCCAGTCATATTGAGAGAGAGAGAGAGAGTGTGTGTGTGTGAGCTTGCGTGCCTGTGTGTATTTATTTCTTTTATTTATACCACTTTATGTCACAGCAGATTTCTCTGCGTGGAATTCGGGCTGCTCTCTCCGGGGAGAGCGCGTTGCCACAAGTGCTGCGCCACCTGTTTGTCTCTGTCTACCTGCTTGTCTGTCTGTCAGTCTCTTTCTCTTCATTTGTGTGTGGGGTGTGTGTGTGTGTGTGTGTGTGTGTGTGTGTGTGTGTTGGTGTGTGTGCGCGCGCGCACACGCGCGCGCGCACGTGCGTGTGCATTGATTAGTATTGTAAAGGCATGAATATTCATCATTTGCTCATTCTTGTATGCACTGGCGTGTGCCAGGTGTGATGTGAATACATTATGTCTTGGCAGCCCAGCCAAGGTGGGCTTTGTTTCAAAATGACCCGTCATGGACAGATTAAAGTGTCAGAACTTCACTTCAGTTTGGTCTTGTGTGTTTCATTTGTCTGACTTGTCATTCTGCATGCTAAGTTGTGTGTGTGTGTGTGTGTGTGTGTGGTGTTTTGTGTGTGTGTGTGTGTGGGTGTGTGTGTGTGCATTGATTAGTATGGTAAAGGCATGAATATTTATCGTTATCATTTGGACTATTGTTTCACTTGTCTGACTGTCACTGTACATGCTGTGTGGTGGGTTTATGTGCTTATCACAGAAATTGTTGCTGGTGTGTGATTGTTTTTTTTGTTTGTTTGTTGTTTTTTTTTTACTTTATCACTGCAAAAAAAACCCCAACAAATTGCAGGCAACAATGGATCGACTTTATACATGACCTGTTGCTGTATATTAAAAGAAAGGTTTATTCAGGAAAACAACAACAGCATAGTTCTCATACACAGAATCACTCTGATCAAATCAAATCAAATCAAATCAAATTCTTTTATTTCGAGGATAATGAATAAGCACTCGCGTGCTTTTTACATCCAGTCCCCGCCCTTATCAGGGATTAAATCTAGATAAAAAACCCAACTCCTTTAACTAGAAACAACAAGACAACAGCAGTCATTCGGATGAGACTTTAAACCGAGGCCCGTGTGCGAACTCACGCAAACATCTTGCGCACACGTTTAAAACCCGTTCCGCCTTTCGGAAGAGCAGGCCATTGTGTGACGGTAGGAGCATATGGCAAAATTATATACCCCCCCCCCCCCCACCTCAGTATGCATACAGGTGTCGTGTTTAGACACCATCCCTGAGGAAAAGTCGGGGAGTTGGAGTCCCAGGGCGGCTCGGGGATATATATATATATATATATATATATATATAGAAATATATATATATATAGAAATATAGAAATATATATATATATATATATATATATAATGGATAATATATATATGTATAATGGGTAGGCGCTGCACTTGTGGCGACGCGCTCTCCACGGGGAGAGCAGCCCGAATTTCACGCAAAGAAATCTGCTGTGACAGAAAGTGGTATAAATTAAAAATAAAAAAAATAGCGTGCTTCAAAGGCAAAGCGTTAAACAACTCTTTTGACGGCTGGTATACATAATTATCTGTTACTTTGAAAAGGATAATTATATGCTGCAAATGCATCAAAACACACCATACTAAAACTAGAGAAATGGGAAAAACTCCCATAACTGTCTTGGAAGAGCAAAAAGTCATACATGAATAACAACAAAATCACATACTCCTCCTACCCCCCCCCAAAAAAAAAAAAATCACAAACAAATAAACAAATAAACAGACTGACAGACAAAAACTAAGACATAGGAGAGACATAGACATATTTTACTGAAAAATTTCTGAAACCAGAAACTCCGATAAATTTATGAGTACACAATCATTCTTTCATCATGGCACACCTAGAAACGATGCGAAATAAAGATACATTCCTGGATAGCTCTGTGGGGACGGGATAACCAGTGGTCAGAACATTGCACTCGCGTTTTGACGACACGGGTTCGATTCCCGTTCGAGGAGACTTTTCTCCTGGAGTTAACATCGGTGCTGACTCCACTCTCCCCACAAGTCCTTCGGATGAGACTATAAACCGAGGCCCCGTGTGCGAACGCACGCAGAACCTCTTGCGCACACGTTAAATCCTGTTTTGCTTTTTCGTAAGAGTAGGCCATCGTGTGCCGGTGGGAACAGATGACAAGATTTACAAAACTGCACCAAACACGGGGATTGGATGTAAAAAACCACCTGAGTGCTTATTCCATTATGCTCGACATAAAAAGAATAAATAAAACAAATAAAAGAAACACCAGCATAATTATTCCTGTCCAATGAATACCCATACAAACGATAAGCAATTTGCACAAAATTCTGAGAAAGTTGCTGTATATAAGTTAAGCCCCTTCTGAAGCCTTTGAGCAATTATTGGGGTAGAGTGCAATGAAGTTTTGTTTCCCTGGACAGTGAGTCTTAGGCAAGTTGAACAAGCGGGAGCCCATCCTAAGTAGTAGGATGCATGCTGGGTATGTTTGTGTTCTCCGTGTTAGCAGGCAAAAGGTGACTGCTCTTCTACAAAAGGTAGATGGGGTTTTAGCTTGGTATAGTGGCAAGATGCCCTGATTCAGTTTCGTTTAAAGTGCTTGGTTTGGTCGTTGATAGCAATATTTGGTCAGCAGCATAGTGTGTGTGTGTGTGTGTGTGTGTGTGTGTGTGTGTGTTGTGTGTGTGTGTGTGTGTGTGTGTGTGTGTGTGTGTGCGCGCGCGTGTGCATGCCGCGCAGAGAGAGAGAGATTTGATTTGACTTGATTTGATTTATTTCTTTTATATCGAGGATTTATTTATCTATTCTTTTATATCGAGGATAACATTAACAGAATAAGCAATCATGTGCTTTTTTTTCATCCGGTCCCCGTGTGTATGCAGTTTTGTAAATATTGTCATCTGTTCCCACCGGCTCACGATGGCCTACTCTTACGAAAAGCGGAACAGGATTTAACGTGTGCACAAGATGTTCTTGCGTGCGTTCGCACACGGGGCCTCGGTTTAAAGTCTCATCCGAAGGACTTTTGGGGAGAGTGGAGTCAACACCGATGTTAACTCCAGGAGAAACATCTCCTCGACCGGACTCGAACCCGGGTGGTCAAATTGCCAGCGCAATGTTCTGACCACTAGGCTATCGTCCCCACGAGAGAGAGAGAGAGAGAGAGAGAGAGTGAGAGAGAGAGAGAGAGAGGAGAGAGAGAGAGAGAGAGAGAGAGAGGAGAGAGAGAGAGAGAGAGAGGAGAGAGAGCACAGTTATACGTGCACACAAATACTAGACATGTACTAAAAGGGTGGGGGTACAGGTGAGAGAGAGAGAGAGAGAGAGAGAGAGGAGAGAGAGAGAGAGAGAGAGGAGAGGAGGAGAGAGAGAGAGAGAGAGAGAGAGAGAGAGAGAGAAAGCATAGTTATACATGGGCGCACAAATACTAGACACGTACTAAGGGGTGGGGGTACAGGGTGGGAGTGTCCCTTATGTTAGGGGCAAACAGCTCGAGGAAGAAAAGCATTCCTGGCTTATCTACAACCTTTGCTCTGAGACAATACACATGCAATAAGACTTCAGATTCTGGGACACATCACACCACATCACACCCCTCTTAACAATTGTTTTAAATCAATAGGCGGCGCTTGACGTCACGTAACGCAACGCCTCGCTGATATATCCACACACAACCCCACTGTTACGACTTAAGGCAAGCCCCTACAGATAGCCGGCAGTGTCAACAAAGACGTGACACGACACGACACCACACGTTACGTCACGTCACGTCACGTCACGCCCCTCTTTTTAGGGGCCTTTATTGATACTTGTGGGTAGTACAGGCATGAAAAGTAAATCAAACTGAATTGTTACCACCCTCCCCTCCCTCCCCCCTGCCCTAACCTGTCACATCATCAGAGGACCCGTTAGTAAGATTGACTTGACATTGTCAATCAAGGTTGAGGGCATTGCTAAGGCCTGTTCATTGTCAGATTACAAAATGGGGCTCGTTAGTTCACCCGTTGTCCAAGTGTCAGAGAGTCCAACTGGAAACAACATTAATGAAAGCATTCTTTTTCTTCTTCTTCTTCTTCTTCTTTATTTTTTTTTTTTTTTGGTCGAACACTCAGACAGCAATTATCGTTTCTTTGTCATAATATGACGGGGACGGGATAGCCTAGTGGTCAGAACATGCGCGGGCAATTTGACGACCCCGGGTTCGATTCCTGTTCGAGGGGATTTTTCCTCTGGAGTGGAACATCAGTGCTGACTCCACTCTCCTCAAAAGTCTTTCGGATGAGACAACAAACCGAGGTCCCGTGTGCGAACCACGCAGACGTCTTGCGCGCACGTTAAATTTGTTCCGCTTTTCGTAAGAGTAGGTCATCTGTGGTGGTGGGAACAGATGACAAGATTTACAAAACTGCATGCACCGGGGGCTGGGATGAAAAAAAAGCACACGAGTGCTTATTCCTTTATCCGATATAGAAGAATAAATAAATAAATAATAAAGAAAGAAATATGACCGAAAATGCGTTGCGCTGCCCTAAGCGCCTTGATAGCTTCGGCCCGGTATCAGACAAATGCCTGGGAGAGAAATAAAATTGTTCATCTTGAACGTCTTTTTGGTTTCCAAAAAAAAATAAAAAAGGCCCAGGAGAATGGACAAAGAAGGCAATCAAATCAAACAAATTCTTTTTTTCGAGGATAATGAATAAGCATCATGTGCTTTTTTTTAATTTTTTTTTACTCCCGTCCCTGGGAAAAAAGAAAGAAGGAAGGGACAGAAAGAAAAAGGAACAAGGCAGATGGAAACAAAGAGAGGGAACAAAAAGAGGGAAAATTTTGAAAGAATTTCCAGAAGGTGGGGACTGTTTTTCCGACGGGCCCCCCTACACACCACAAACAAGGGGGTGAGGGGGGGGTGGGGGTCCCCAGTGAACTCTTGGCGCAAAAAAAAAAAATTGCCTGAAATTGGTAAGAAAAAACCCCCCCCCAAAAAAAACCCAAAAAACCAAACAAAAAAAAAACCCTACGCAAGAAGGGGTTTTCCCCCTGGCAAAATTTGTAGAAAAAAAAACACGCCCCTCTTTATGGGAAAAAAACAGACAACTGTAAGGAGAAAAAGATGGGGAACAGTTTGGACATTTTCAAAAAGCATTACACGGGGGGTGGATGTAAAAAAAAAAAAGCACAAGGTGCTTATGCATTATCCTCGATATAAAAAAAAGAATAAAAAAAAAATAAAAAAAACTTACACAAGCAAGGGTTCGTCTCAAACAAAATACTGTAGAAATTTTTCCCCCCCCCCCCCCAGTCTCCCACTCCACAGAAAAAACAAAATTAAAAATGATACTGGAGGGTAAATAGCAAAATGGGGGGGGGGGGGGGGGTGGCGTGCTCTTGTGGCGACATGTTTTTTATGCGAGAGTAGCCGAAATTTTAAACAGGGGGAAAAAAGTCGTGAAAAAAGTGATAGACAAAAAATAAACACTTGATAAAGCTTTTCCATTCTCCTCGATATAAAAAAAAAAAAAAAGAAAGAAAATAATACAATCAAAACCCAAAAAAAACAGCAAAAACGAACAAACAATAATATAAAACAATACAATTTTTTAAATACAATACAATACAATACAATCAAAGTCTCCTGAAATCGGGAATTTTTGTTGTCTTTTTCCAACAAAA
>JASPKP010000139.1:0-42500 GCA_030674155.1 Stramonita haemastoma
TTTTTGTCTTAACTGTTTGTATTTCTTTGATTTGACTGTTTAATTCAGCAGTTAGAAAATAAGAAAATTATGTTAAATGTTTCGCCTCTCAGATTTTTCCTTCAAATGGTGTAACTATTATTGACAAAACGTAGGGTACCCCGACTCCCTATCATCTTTGATTTTTGTTATTAGTTCTGTGGCTGGAACTTCAAGGTTCACCACTGGTGTGGTTCTACGTGACTGTTTAGCCCACCATGAATATTAGGTAGCCGTATTCCGACTGCAGGGATGATATTCGAGACCAGTATGCATGTTCTGTTTTTTGTTTGTTTTTTGTTGTTGTTGGTTTTGTGTTGTTTTTTGTCGTCTGCTCTTAACGATACTCAATAGCCTACTCTTCCGAAAAGTGGAATGGGTTTAAATGTGTGTGCAAGGTGTCCTGCGTGCATCCTCTAAAGGTGCGTGGTTTACATTGTGATCCAAGGACTTTGGGGAGTCTACTCGGCACTGCTGTTAACTCCTGGGGAAAATGGGGGTGTGTGTTCTTCAGTTTAACGTCCTTCCACTACATAGTGATATCAGACAGGCAAGTGTGTGTGTGTGTGTGTGTGTGTGTGTGTGTGTGTGTGTGTGTGTGTGTGTGTGTGTGTGTGTGTGTGTGTGTAAAAAGAACCTTTGAAACATAAAATGTATAACATAACTAGAATAACATAACTAGTATAAGCAACTAGAATAACGTCACTAGCAGCTAACATCTATCAAAGGTAGGTACCAACCGGACTCCTACTAAGATAAACAGCAAACTCGTGAAGCAGAGAATAATTATTCAAAATGTGCCCTTGAGATAAAGGACAATTGGGAGGATAACAATCACCAAGCTTTTCTGAAACTGGCAGTCGTGTTAATGAGCAGTGCACAAGCAAATGGTTCAAAGTGATTTGTTCACCACACAAGCATTGAATATTTCGATGTCTCAGAGCAAGAATGGTTTATCTGAAAAAATACCAATTTTCAATTTTTTGATATTTTGTACTACTGGCGGGCGAAACGTTGTGAGGGGCTGGTGCATTCTTACCCACCAGTAGGAGTCTTGGAGAGGAGATGGGCGCCACCAAGCTTCCTCAAGCCCACTGCAAGGACATGATGAGAAAAACAAAACAGAAAGACATGCCGGATCGGTCGAGGCCCGGATCAACAACGACCGCGCTACCCACTGCAAGCCTCCAGGGTGGGAGTGACAAGTGTGCTACTGGGGCAGAACCAACTCTAAAGCTTCCAGCTAAAGGGGTAATCATTGGTACATGGAATGTAAGGACTCTGTACCAAACAGGAAGAGTACAGGAACTTACACATGAATTACAGAGGTATAAATGGGACATCCTAGGGCTTGCGGAAGTCAGATGGATTGGCTTCGGAGAAACAACCACGCAAGACGGCCACAAAATATGGTACAGCGGAGAAGAGAAACTACATCAACATGGAGTAGGCTTTATTGTCAGGAAAGAGATTGTGTCAAGCATCATCAGCTGCACACCAGTATCCAGCAGACTCATCTCAATCAGAGTTTCTGCAAAACCCCACAATCTCACCATCATCCAAGTGTATGCTCCAACATCTGACTACGATGATGACCAGATAGAAGAATTCTATGAAGAACTTGAAAACGCATCTCCAAAACGCCCAAAAAAGACATCCTTATTGTGGAAGGCGACTGGACTGCTAAGGTGGGACCTGATGCCTATGACACCTGGGCAGGAACCACAGGACGATTTTGACTGGGAGAAACAACTGACAGAGGACAGCGGCTGCTGGAATTCGCAAAGAAGCACAAACTAACTTTGGCTAACACACTCCACCCTCACAAGCCATCCAGAACATCAACCTGGCACTCACCAAATGGTCTGATTCATAATCAAATTGATTACATTCTGTCACCCCAAAGATTCAAATCCAGCATAAACAAGGCAAACACAAGAACATTCCCAGGAGCTGACATTGGCAGTAACCACGACCTTGTACTTACCACCATCAGGCTGAAGCTGAAAACAAAACAACAGCCAAAAAGCCCACGCATAAAATTCGACCTGGAAAAACTCAAAGACCCAACAGTGGTTGAGATCTTCCAAGCCAACATTGGAGGAAAGTTCGCCGCACTCACAGCCATCGACAATGATGTGGACATACTAGCCAACAACATCAAAGAAGTGCTAACGACAGCAGCAGAAGAAACATTTGGAAGAAGCAGAACAAAGAAGCAACCCTGGGTGACAAATGAGGTTCTTGACCTCTGCGACAAAAGAAGAGAACTTAAGAAACAAAAATTCACAAGTCAAGAAGCTTACAAGAAGTACATGGATAGCCACAGAGAAGTGAGGAAAAAGATGAGAGAAGCCAAAGAAGCGTGGATAGAAGAACAATGCAACAACATCGAAGCTGGAATGGCCAAGGGAAACAGCAAAACAGCTTACGACACTTTGAAACCACTAACAAAAACCACACAGCCTAAAGCCTCTGTTATAGAAGACAAAGAAGGAAATCTTTTAACGGAAAACAATGCCATCCTCCAACGCTGGACAGAATACTGTGAGGGATTGTATAACTACCCACTATGCCCAGATACCAACATAGTTTCTGACAAACCCCCTGAACACCAAGATAAAGACCCACCAATACTAAGGTGTGAAGTAGATGCAGCTATTAAACAATTGAAGAAGGGGAAGTCCCCTGGAATCGATAACATCCCAGCTGAACTCATAAAAAATGGAGGGAATGAAACAGCAAGGCGATTCACAGAACTTTGTCAGAAGATCCACGACACCAAAGAATGGCCAAAAGAATGGACACAGTCTCTTGTAATACCCCTGCCAAAGAAAGGAAACCTTAAGCAATGCCAGAACTACAGAACCATCAGTCTCATAAGTCATCCTAGCAAGATCATGCTGCAGGTAGTCCTCAACAGACTGAAAAACCAAGCGGAAAAACTCCTGGCAGAAGAACAAGCGGGCTTTAGACCAAAACGCAGCACAATGGAACAAATTTTCAATCTGAGAATTCTGATAGAGAAGAATCTTCAACACCAAAAAGACTTGTACCACAATTTCATAGATTTCAAAAAGGCCTTTGACAGGTATGGCATGACGGCCTCTGGCAAGTACTCAGGCACTTCAACATTGACAGCTGCCTAATTGAAGTCATCAAGGCTCTGTAGGAGAATGCAAGAAGTGCAGTCTTCATGAACAATCACGTGGGCGAGTTCTCCAAGACCACGGTTGGGATTCGCCAGGGCTGCCTTCTCTCACCTGTACTCTTCAACCTCTTCCTCGAAAACATCATGACAGAGACACTGCAAAACCACCACACTTCCATCTCCATTGGTGGAAGACCCCTTTGCAACCTCAGATTTGCAGATGACATTGACCTCATGGGCAGCAGCAAACAAGAACTGCAAATCCTCACAGACAATTTAACAGATCGAGCGAGCGCATACGGCATGGAGGTCAGTACAGAGAAATCAAAGATCATGGTCAACAGCACGAGTAATGACATCACGGAAATAAAGATGAATGGAGAAATACTAGAAGAGGTGAGCCAATTCAAATACTTAGGCTCCATCCTAACAAAAGATGGCACATCAAACAATGAAGTGAAAGCTCGCATTGCAACAGCAACATCTGCTCTAGTCAGACTTGAGAAGATCATCAGAAGCAACAACATCAGCTTTGGCACCAAATACCACCTTTACAAATCCCTCGTGATATCTATCCTCCTATATGGCTGTGAATCATGGACTCTGACAGCAGAGTTAGAGAGGAGAATCCAAGCATTCGAGAACAAGTGCCACAGAAGACTCCTCAAAATATCATACAAAGAACACAAGACCAATAACTATGTGAAAGAAGAAATCAAAAAGCGTGTGGGCCCCCAAGAGCCTTTGCTCTCCACCATAAAGAGGAGAAAGCTGATGTGGTTTGGTCACACCACAAGACACAACACCCTAGCAAAAACCATCCTGCAAGGAACAGTCGAGGGCAAGAGAAGAAGAGGCCGCCAAAAGAAATCATGGGTTGACAACATCAAAGACTGGACCGCCCAACCCCTGCAACATCTCCTACTAGCCACACAGGATCGTGAAGCATGGAAAAAGATCTCTGTTGCGTCTTCTCTCATGTCCCCCCTACGTCCTTTGGGACATGGGACTGAGTGAGTGAGTGAGTGAGTGAGAAGAGGAATGCTTTAAAAGTTCATAACCCTCTCGGAGGTCTAACGGTATATTAACTAAAAGAGATCCTTCAACATTGCGTGCTCCTCTTCGCGCAGCTCTATCCACCCGATCATTAAAATTAATCCCACAGTGAGAAGGCACCCAACAGAAAGTAACACTAATGCCTTTCAGGGATAGTAGATGAACATGTTTGATTTCAGTAATCATATCTAGTCAAGTATTTTGATTTTGGGAATTTAACGCGTACAACACAGATTTAGAATCAACAAAGAGAGCAGTTTTTGAATATTTTTGAGGTAATGTAACCAGGTAATTCAGAGCCATTAGTATTGCAAAGAGCTCTGCAGTAAAGATAGAAACCCTGCTACTAATGTGATATTTTTTCTCAGTGTGAAGGGTTGGTATCACAAAAGCTGCTCCAACATGTTTGTTATCAAGTTTAGATCCATCTGTGTATATTCTTAAATGATTTGAATAGTGATTTTCAATGTGCAAATTCACTAAGCTGGCAAGGATGTTAGGTGAATCACTTTTTGATAGATTTGTGTGGCATATGTCAAATGTTGGCTTATTCATTTCCCATTCAGGGGTATCTGAAAAAGAAGGTGTCATAGCGAGAATGTTTTCATTAATTTAGAGGCTTTAAACATATTCAAAGTAAAAGTCTTTATTGATGTCAGTGATACAATTGATCTAGCATGTTTAGCAAAGTCTATGTCTGATCTTAAGTTAACTTCTTTTTGTGAAAAAATTTCGTTTGAATAACATCTCAAAACATATTTTGCAGTGCAGAATTCTCTGTGTTGGTCAAGAGGTAGCACTCCTGCTTCTTTGTAAGAGCCTAAGGTAGATGCATGAAAAGGAACTCCCAGAGACAACTTAATTGCTTTACTGTCTACACTTTGCAATTTATTTAGCAAGTATTGGGGAGCGCTGAAAAACACCTCTTGCCCATATGTTAGTCTTGAGCGCACTAAAGAGGAAGCTAAAGATATAAGTGATTTTGTGTCTTGCCCCCAGGGTTGTTTACATAGAATTTTTTTTTAATTTAAGCTCTTCCTTGCTTTATCTAGTGCATAGCTGATATGATTATACCAGGACAATTTAGAGGTTAGAATAACGCCCAGAAATTTGACATGCTGGGTGTATTGTATTTTTGTGTCATTTATAGTAAATAGAGGGAGTTTCCCCGGGTCATAACCTGAATTAAAAAGCATCATGTTTGTTTTTTCAAGTGACAAACTAAGCCCATTTTCTGTCTTAAATGAACTGATTTTATTCAATTCACACTGGTAAAGTTTTTTAACATAGTTTAAAGTTCGGAGAGAAGTTTTTCGTTTTAACGTTACTTTCATCCATAAGCAAATGTCATCCGCATATTGAACTAGAACTGTATTGTTCGACAGTTTTCCTGGTAAATCAGCTATTAGTATATTAAATAAAATAGGAGGATTACTGATCCCTGGGGTAAACCCATTTCCAAAGTTCTTGCATTTGAGTATGTACCTCCTATTCTTGTTTGAATCAATCTATCTGCCAAAAAATGTTTTACAAAATTAAACATACAACCCGAAATTCCAACAGTTTGCAATTTAAGTAGAAGTTGATTATGCCATACTTGTTCATATGCTTTTCTTACGTCAAAGAACGTTGCAAGGATGCTTTTACGTCTAGCAAACTGTTGTTTGACTTGTGTGGTGAGTTTTACTAAATGCTCAATAGCTGATCGACCTTTCCTAAATCCAGCTTGATTCACAGGAATGATTTTATACTTTTCACAAAAATGAACAAGACATCTTAAAATGATCCTTTCCATGAGTTTGCATGTATGAGATGTCAGTGCTATAGGCCTGTAGCTATTTTTATCAGTTCCTGGTTTACCTTGCTTTTTAACTGGTACAACTATAGACTGTTTCCAAATAAGTGGAAGATGACCTTCAGTCCAACACTTTTGAAAAAAAAGGTATAAAAAGTTGACCCAATTAGGTGGAAGATGACGTAACATTTCATTAGAAATTCCATCAAGCCCTACTGCTGTTTTCTTAGCACATAGATTTTCAAGGCATGCCTTCACCTCCTGTAACTTAAGGGTGCGTTAACATAATGAGTTTGTAGGTGATCAAGAACTGGAGTGTTGTGTTTGATGCTCTTTTCGTGTTCCTCTCTAAATTTTCTATTATTTTCTGACAAGCCAGTTTTACATCTGTTGTTAGCAAACATCTCCCCAAAAGCTTCAGCTTTTTCAAAATTTGAAGGTAGTTCCGAGTTCTCTAGTCTAATGGGACACTGTGGTAAGTTTATGCCATTTTTCATTTCTTTTATTTTGCCCCACACTTTCTGCAAATCTTTGTAGTTTGACACCTCTGACAAACAAAAAGATGACCAGTATTCTTTCTTTGCCTGGGCAACAATTCTGTTAGATCTATTTTTGGCTTTTTTCATTTCTATGTAGTTTGATTCAGATCTATTCCTTAGATAAGCTATTAGTTTTAGTTTTCTCTCTTCTTTTGCTTTTTGGCAGTTATCATTCCACCATACATTGCCAATATTTTTATAGGAAGTTATATGTTTATATTTAGGAATAGAATAATTAGCTGCAGATAAAACTGCATGTGTAAAAGATGTATCCAGACTATCTATATGCTGGCTGTCCATATCTGGTATGTTACATGATAGCAAAAGATTTGCAAATTTTTCCCAGTTAGCACATTTATAATTATACTTAGGAACTTTATCCTTTGTGGAATCTGTTAATAATGATCTTTCGAATTCCACTCTTGTCACAATTGGCAAATGATCACTGTTGAGGAATCGGTTAATGGATTCCACTCACATTGTGGTACTAATTCAGGTGAGACCAAGGTTAAATCAATGGCAGTTGCCCTGTGATTGGAATTGTCAGGTATGCGTGTTACACGGCCATCATTTAAAAGATATAGAGAGGAATCAACTAAATTTTCTACAAAGCGATTGCTTGTCACAATTTGACAATCTTTCTCCCAGAAAGGCGAGTTGGCATTAAAGTCGCCTACAATGATATGCTTCTTGCCATGATCTTCCTGTAATGTACGGAGCCATTCCCTGTTAACATCAGTGGGCCCTTGGGGCAAATAAACAGACACTATAGTTAGCAATGAGGTATTAAAAGGAATGGATACAGCGCATGAATGTAAGTTAGAAATATGGAGTGGAGCAGGACTAGGGTATGTAGTGTATATCACCCCTTTACGTACATAAATGGCTGTGTTAATTTTGCCAGTGGTATCAGCCTGCTGATGGATAGGAGGATAGAAATAACCAGAGATTTTAGGTAATTTTTCTCTTGTTATGTTTAGCGACTGAATGGCTAGGATTTCATATTCATTTTCTGCAAGATGTTGCACAAGATTATCACAGTTTCTGTTCAGTGATCGACAATTCCATTGGAATATTTGAATACCTTTTCCCATTATAAACTGATTGCTTATACGTGGATAAATAATACTAGAGTTTACTTCAATTTAAACATAGACATAAACAAACAAACAAAAAAGATCTGACCGAAACTGTCTAAAAGTTATAAGAAACTGATCAGTCAATCTATAAAACAGTATTTGAATACAATGATAAAATATAACGAGGGAGAATACTTTCTAACAATTATGCAATAGATTAAATAACTTTAAACTGAGAACAAACTGAAAAGTCAGTAATGACAGAGCACAAAATTCCTCAGCAGGAAAAGACTTGAAATGAGAGAATAGTCTGCTATATACTCAGGGGCGAGGAAAAGTTGGTGCATGGCGATGTAAGACACGGTAGTGCACCAAGTCAGTTTTTCTTTTCAAAATCATTCCAATTTTTTTACTGTTACTTTAAAGGAAATGATCCATAGATTAAGAAAAAGGCTTTTCTAGGTCAGTTTTACCCACCGTTGCCATGGAAACCATCCAATATGGCCGCCAACACACAAAAAATGTTATTGAGTTTGTGGAAAAAGTATTAAACGTAGACTTCTGTTGTTTGTTTTGTTATGTACATAATTGTATTATCTTTGTTTGCAGGTGAGCTTTTTACAATATAGGCCCAAATATTTTTTTAATGAATAAAATCCTAAAATTCAATTTTTTTTAACAGTATAATTTAGAAATACCAGCATGTATGCAACACAATCTAAGAAAGACAAAAACCTTTGTTTACAAATAAAGATAAATGCATTTCAAAGCAGCACGCCAAAGGGGAGCAGTCTACTACTCCACATAAATGAGTGAACCTCACATAAATTTGGGTATGTGCTGTGAAATGTGGAATTTGAGAAAATGAAAAAAGAAAGAGGAGAACATTTCATGACTGAACACAACCATTTTTGGGTTTGATTTCAAATGCAACATTTTTATTTTGACTGTCCTGGATAGTGGGGATGACATCTCTTTCTTCTCATACACCCTCCCGTCACACCTAAGCAAAGCAGAGAAGCAAAACAAGCATTTTGTCTCTCTTTGATCTGCGCACTCAGGCTTGTCTCTCCACACTCAGGGCAACACAGATCACACAGAAGCCGATTCAGTTGAAACATGTGGACTAAAACCGGCCTACTGTTGTTCTTCTCCCTCTCCAACTCGTTCTCCTGCTTTCATTGTCTGTATTTTCCCCCTCGATGCACTTTGATTAGGACTAGGATCCACATTTGTTCTTGACGAGTGAGGCAAAGCAGACGATGCAACTGTCTTCTGCTGTTTTGCTGCACGCATCTTCTCAAGTTTATCACTTAGTCTCTTTCGTGTGTGTGGCAGATTTTGGTCCAGGCATAATTGTCAGTGGTTGCACCAAATCACAAACTCAAAACTGTTAAAAAACCAGTAAAACTATCGAAAAAGCAGTGAAAATTGCAGCTAACACATGTCCAATCGAAAGCAATAACAATGGAAGCACGCTTGATCACGCACTGACTCCGTGACTGCTGAGCGTTCTGATTGGTCGGAACTCACCGCTGATTGGTCGGAATATCGGTAGCTCATTATAACCACACTTCGGGCCTTTCCGTGCCTTTCAGTTGTATCGGGAAAAACCGCAAAACCTAAATAAGGTGATTCCCGTGTACAATGACGTATACTTCGTTGGAAAGTGGAGATCGCGACCTTTCTTCTGATATGAAACAAGGCTCGTTTTCATTATGCGGTATGCTTGTTGTCAAGGCACAACATCGCTTGTCCCTGTTTACATACCACTTTTAATTGCATTTTTTTCCGTTTTCCGATCATTTTTTAGGATATTGAATAAGATCATGTGATAAAGCAGTGTTTAAAGGTGCAGAATCAGTCAAAATCGAAAAATCGAAAATTCGAACGTTTTTAATGAAAATACCACTGCCGTGTCTTGCCACAGGCCAGTCATAGAAGGCATCGTAGTTGGAATACATGCTTCTGTAGGGGTAGACTGGGTAAGACTGGAGACGGTGGAACCTGTGTGAGTGAGATGGTTTCAGGGGAGTTTTCCAAAGAAGATGACGCACATGCCTCCCTATATTGCCTGCAAGGATGCTGGAACCTCTTGCACTAGGATGGATGCCGTCTCTAAGATGGTATGGATGAAAGTTGGTGTTTCTAACAAAGGTGATATTGTCTACCTCAAATAGTTCAGATGTGACCACGGCATTAAATAGCTGTCGTTTCACTTCTAATTGGGAATCCTTAACGGCAGTAACTTTGCTGATAACAAATCGTGATTGGGGATTTTTCTTGGCCACATCTCTGAGGGTGGTGACAAAGGTTTTGCTCAGATCAAAGACATCTTTTGTATTGAGGTCATTGATGCTGCTGTGCACCATGACTACATCAGGTTTCTTAATTGATGTTGTGACAGCCTGCAGTGATTTTTGTACATCGGAAAGAGTAGGTGCTTTTTGCAGGGAGGCATTTATGTCATAAGACTGCCCAAGTCGTTCTCCTTCCACTTGGCTCAGGACTGAGTCGTGCAGAATGAGAACTTGGGGAAAGTGATTTTTGTTCTGCTTGGGGTGGACTGCAGTTCTTTTCTTTTTGACGTCATTACTAGCCATGATGTCAGAACCAAAAGACGTACTTATGCTGCAGGTCCACTTGCCTTTCTGTAACCCTGTGGGCCTAGATGGTTGACGGCGACTGGGTGTGTTGGTTGCCCTAGGCCTAGTGGCACTCGCCTGTCCTGCCCGTGGAGGGTGGAGGGGAGCCGGCAACCTCAGCGTAAGTACAACTTACGCTTGGTGGGCTTGAAGTCTGGCTGTCGGTTTGAGTCCCTGTGGTCACCATGGGAACTCGTCTGGTTCTGATCTTCAGGTTTTCGTCTCGGACCTCATTCAGGGTTGTTTCCAGTGACGAGACGCGTTCACATAGGGTCAGTATAATTTGTGAGAGGTGGGCAATGGAGCTGTCGGACCTAGGTCTATCTGCAGTCAGACTGGAGGTGGTCGTTGTCAGGCTTGCAGAGCAGACACCGGGGCAGTTGTACCCATAGGCTGACTTGCCGGTGTCTCGGTTGGATTTGCACATCTTGAAATTCTGGATTTCAGAGAACCCTCGGTGTTTGGGGAGATTTGCCAGGTCGCTCTGCGGGAATAGCAGAAGCCCGTGTAGTCATACTGTGCCTTCTCATCTTGGACACAGCATGCGCCAACTTTTTTCTGCCCGGAGAAATCAGCTGCCGAGTGTCTCCGCCATTTTGTGTGTGTGTCTTGTTCAAATTCATTTAACGTCTTTTCACAAATTGTGATATTAGACAGGAGGGGGGGGGGGGGGGGGGGGAGATAGGTGGGTGTATGAGTGTCAGGAAAAGAGGGTGTAGTTGGCAATGTATGGGATAAAGAATTTCAGGGAGTCAATACTTGCTAAGTAAATTAAAAAACAAAAACAAAACAAAAAAACAAAAACAAAAAACAAAAAAAAACCCACCTTTTTGTGACTAACCTATTGAACTACATACATACAGTAAGCAAAAACGGGAAATGCAGTTCTAACAATCTCTAACAAAATCAGTAATTCCAATTAAAAAAAAACGTAACTAAATAGTTACTTAATTTCACATAAGAAAACACAAAATACCCCTCCCAGAAAAAAGAACGGGAATACCCAACAATAACAGCGAAAAATCAGCTACAATCAGCAACATCTCCTAGCCCTCACCCCCCAAAACCAAACAAAAATAAACAACAGTAGAAATACAAATACCAAGTACAAGAAAAATACTCCCCCACCCCCCCCCCAAAAAAAAAAAAAAAAAAAAACAACAACTCACAAACATGACCAAGAAAAAAAAAATCCGATTAGAGCATCTTTAGAGTCCAAAGCAATCACAATAACAAACCAACTGGACTATGAATCAACGATCTAAAAAAGTCATACATAAGTGATAGATTGTTAAAGATAGCTGATGGAGAATTTACCATCAAAACGGGAATATGCCCTTTTAAGCTGCTGCATGTTAGTACATGATCTACTGATATATTATTACCGCATATGCAAAAAATATTTCCAACATATTTTGTCTTAAAGCAATTCAATTTCCATCTACAAGCTAAGGAAACAATCTGCTTTGAACAATATACATCACGTTCTCGTGTTTTAACAAAAGACTCAAATTTACGTAGTTCTTTGTGAGCACCTAGACACCCAAGCCTCATTTCCTCGCACTGAAATAACTTTTCTTGTGATTTTATTACAATATGATAACACTCTTGAAGTGAAAATGGGAGTACTGAATGTGACACCTCCAATGAACCCTTTGCTCCTTTCTTTGCTAGGATGTCCACTTTTTCATTGTAGTAAAAACCACTGTGGGATGGAATCCAACAGAAGGTTAGTTCCGAGCCCTTTAAAGATAAAACATGAATTAAATGACAAATTTCAATAACGATTTCAGATCTAACTTTTGTTTGCAAAGAACTAATGGCATGAATTACAGATTTAGAATCTACACAAAACAGAATCTGAAAGATTATTTTAGGAAAAGTAACCAGAAAATTTAGGGCCATCAATATTGCGATTAGTTCCGCTGTAAATATAGAGATATCTTTTCCAAGATGAAATTGGTTTTCAGTTTTTAGATCTGGTATAATATAAGCAGCACCAGCATTATTGTTTAATACTGAACCGTCTGTGAACACTTTTAAGTGATTGGGATAATTGTCTTCCAAATGAATTTTGGCATGAGAAGACACTAAATTGATATTGTCTTTTTTCGCTAGATCAATATAATTGATGTCAAACTTTGCTCTGTTGAGTTCCCAGAATGGAACTGGGGCACTACATCCCGCTGTGCTATATTACCTGTTGGATTCAACCCAGACTTTGTAAAAATGTCTGATGTGTACGTTCTCAATGTGATATGTGATGATATAGATCTTGCTCTCTTTGGAAGATGGTTATCCGACTTAAGATTAATGACTGATTCCAAATCGTTTTGAACAGTCAGACTTCTCAAAACAAATTTACTGCAAGCAACACTCCTATAATCTTCCAAAGGTAGAACCCCTGAGGCACTGTATGTTTTTAAACATGAAGCGTGGATAGGTAGGCCAAGAGCAAGTTTATATGCCCTGCAGTCTATGCTTTGGAGTTTTTTCAAAAGATATTTTGGGGCACCAAAAAATACTTCCTGGGCAAA
Organism: Stramonita haemastoma; assembly: GCA_030674155.1. Classification (NCBI taxonomy): domain Eukaryota; kingdom Metazoa; phylum Mollusca; class Gastropoda; order Neogastropoda; family Muricidae; genus Stramonita; species Stramonita haemastoma. Next base: position 12,821 of record JASPKP010000139.1, read on the forward strand.
GGTTAATTTTGAACGAATTAGCGATGTTGAAAGATGCAACAAGGTGAAAATATCTTGGCCCCAAGGCTGGTTACTGACAATTTTCAAAATGCTTAAGCTTTTTCTTGCTTTAGTTAAAATGTATTCAATATGTTTATGCCATGTTAATTTTGATGTTAGAAAAACTCCAAAGAATTTAACTACTGTTTATTTTGTAAAATTCCACCGTTTATTTTAAAACTAGGCATTTCAATTGGATTTGCTCCATTATTAAACAACATGATCTTAGTTTTATCTCTTGATAGTTGTAATCCATTTTCAGTCATATAATTAGTTATAGCATTTAAATCGTTTTGATATAACTTTTTAGCATAATTTATAGATCTAGCAGAAGTGTTCTTTTTCATTGCAACTTTCATCCATACACATATATCATCAGCATATTGAGCCAATTCTACATTTTTTGAAAGATTGTCTGGCAAGTCATGCATCAAAATATTAAATAACATGGGAGCAATAACTGAACCCTGTGGAATACCCATTTGTAATAATCTTGTAGATGAATATGTAGTCCCTATTTTAGCCTGAATTTTTCAATTTTCTAAGAAATCTTTGATAAAACTATACATCTGCCCTGACAGACCAATGTTCTGGAGTTTAAACAGTAAACGTGAATGCCATACCTGGTCGTAAGCCTTAGTTATGTCAAAAAATGTTGCTAATAGACATTTCCGCCTCGCAAACTGGTACTTAACCTGAGTTGTCAGCTTTACTAAATGATCAATAGATGATCTGCCTTTTCTAAATCCTGCTTGATTCACAGGAATAATGTTATTCTTTTCACAATAATATACAAGTCTGTTTAAAACAATTTTTTCTAACAGTTTACAGACATGAGACGTAAGTGCTATAGGCCTGTAGCTATCCATATTTGTTATTGATTTACCGTCTTTGTGCACAGGGACAATAATTGATTGTTTCCAAACTTGAGGTAATACACCACTCTCCCAAAATTTTTGAAAAATATTATAAAGAATGTGTATCCACTTGTCTGGCAGGTGTTTTATCATTTCATTTGAAATAGCATCGATTCCAACTGATGTTTTCTTGTGTGGTAAGGATGAGATTGCATCTTTAATTTCTTGGATGGTTAATGGAGCATTGAGGTAATGGCTGTTATCAGGAACAGGGTCAGCAAGATCGACTGATTTTTCTCTTTGGGCCCTGTAGATTTTTTGTTCTGGAGATAAGCCATCTAATCTACTTGTGTTGGAAAAAGAGTCTGCAAATGCTTCAGCCTTTTCCCTTAAAGAAGGGAATATGTTGTTTTGTAACTGAATTGGATAATCCGGAAATTTTATGCCATTTTTTATTATGTTTAGTTGTCTCCAAATCTTCTTGGTATCCTTATGACTTGAGACTTCGGAATTGCAAAATGTTGTCCAGTAGGTTTTCTTAGCTTGCTCTATTACTCGGTTGCATCTGATATTAGCATTTTTCATGGCCTTGTGATTTTCACTCGATTTATCTTTAGTGTACAATTTGAACATTCGTTTTTTCTCATTAACTGCCTTTTCACAGTCGACATTCCACCATACATTACCTAAATTACAGTGATTTTTTGTAGCACTTGTGTTTAGTTTTGGAATGGTTTCATTGGCTACATTTAAAACAGAATTGCAGAAAGAATTGTACATTGTATCAATATTATCACTAAATGTTGTTATGACTAAATTCTGTAATATGTTTTTGAAGGTGGGCCAGTCTGCTCTCTTATAATTGTATTTTGGAATGAAGTCAGGGTCAGTATTTGCAAGGTTAAACTTTTCATTTATCTTGATACAGATAGGAACATGATCACTACCTAATGTTTCATCGTATACTTTCCATGAATGTGACAACGCTATTTTGGGAGAAACTAATGTAAGATCTATAGCAGTTGGCCGATGGGTTGATGGTTGATACGTCAGGGATTCTGGTGTAAGACCCATCGTTAAGCAAAACAAAAGGTGAATCTACTATGTTTTCAACAAGCCTGTTACTAGTAATGTGAATACAATCTTTTTCCCAAAATGGTGAATGGCTATTAAAATCACCTCCTATAATCCATTTTTGTTGGTCATTTATAGTTCTCAGCCAATCAGTGTTATCATTATCAGGACCTTTAGGTAGATAAACAGACACACAGTTGATTGATGGTGAGAGATTCCGAAAACTGCACAGTAACAGCACACGATGAAACATTTGTTATGTTTGTTGGCACAGGAGACTGTATCATGCAGTACTGTAAACCAACACGAATATAAATTGCAGTATTAATCTTTCCATCAGTCTGTTGTAGTTCACAAACTGGTGGATAGAAAAACTGCTTCAGTCTTGGAAGCTTGCTCTTTTTAACATTTAGAGACTGAAGAATAAGTACATGGTAATAAGTTGACATAAGATGTTGGTGTAAGTAGTCAACATTTGTAGCAATAGATCTGCAGTTCCATTGCAGTATTGAAATTTTATCATTTTGGTGCATTACTAATCAGAGTGCTATACTAATATATAAATGTATACAGGAAGGGGGTACAATTGAAAGGATATAGGGGGGAAAAAAGAAAAAAGAAAGAACACCCTGAAAAAGCAAAAATCCCCCCCAAAAAAAACACACAAAAGAAAACAAAAAACCAGCAAAACCAACAACCACAAAACAAACTAATCTGATTCAACTATCAGTAAGGTAATAAAAGTGTTTAGAAATAACACTACTATACTTCTTCAGATGAATACGCCAGATATAGGATAATACAATATAGTCAACAAGATATCAACTTGATTTTGTTGTTACTAAAAACCACTGTTATTTAATAACCACAATAGATTGTTTCTGTTCATATACCATTCAACAATGAAGAAAAAGAAAGAAAAAAAAATCACATTTGTATAACTTTTCCCTTTTCCCTGGGTCTGGCAAGAATGAAGAGATGAGCACACAGTTTCCTTTAGTAACAATGTCTGAGAACATCAAACATGTTACGCCAAGGAAGTCTGGGACTGAAGGCTTGCCATGGGGGCAGTTCCTGCTGCTGGAAGGTAGTCGCCCTGGGCCATTGTGGAGACCTCACCGTTCATTTTGGCTTTGTCCAAAACAGCTGGCGAAGGTGACGGCCAAGGTTGACTGCCAGGATGGTGGAGCCCTTCATGGTGGGGTGTATCCCATCTTTCAGGTGGCTGGTGTGCATGTTGTCATTGGATATAAAGGATACCCTCTTCATCCCCAGCAGTTCTTTAGTTACCAAGGCATTGAACAACTGCCTTTTGATTTCTAACTCCTCATCATGAACAGGCGATACTTTACATACAATGATGAAAGTGTTTGGGTGCTGCTTTCGAATTTGTTTCACTGAGTCAACAAATATTTTAGTTGTTGAAGCAGTTTCTTCTCTTCTTAGATCGTTTAGGCCACAGTGTAAAACGATGCCATCAAAAGATTTTTCCAGATTGCAGGAAGCAATATCTACATTTTCTTGGATATCTTTTATCACATGGACTTTGCGGTGAATAGTAGAAAATCCGTATGACCGTCCTAATCTTTTATACTGGACACCTCTTAATACGGAATCGTGCAAGAATAGGACATCAGGAAAACTTTCCGAGTTCTTGATGTTTTCTGTCATGGACTTTGATGTCACTGTTACCTTGACGTCATTTTGAACTTTGACGTCACTGCTTGTTCTCAGCTTTGTAGGTTTTTCCTTATTTTGTTTTGCACCTTGCTGTCTATTGACGGCAGGACGCACAGAAGGCCTGAGTGATGCCTTGTGTGTGCTGTGTGCAGCAGGCATGGTTTTCGCGACATCAGCGTAAGTTGGAGAGACTTTTTGCTCTGTCTGCGTGCTTACGCTTATCTGATGACACTTTTTAATTTCAGGCTTCTCTCTATTCAGTTCCTTGATGGTGTTTTCTAGGGACTGGAGACGATCAGTAAGGTGTAAAACAATAGATTTAAGATCACTGACCGTCTCACGTAGGCTGGAAATGATCTGGGTGGTGTCGTTGCCTCTGGTATCCTGATTTGCATCATCAGTTGGGGTGGCTCGTTCTTCTCTTGCAGAGGGTTGAGGAGCAGGGCTGTCAACGGCTCCGGAGTTGTTGCCTTCTTTTGCTGGTTCGGTGGGCTCCTTTGCTCCAGAGGTCTCCTGTGTTGATGACTCGCCGACACAGGAGCTGTATTTTCTGCTTCTGGAGCGAGTGGCCTTGGTCATTTTCGTGGTTATAGTAATAACATTACCGTCGATTAGGGGTTGCTGACCAGTTCCGCCATCTTGGTGACGTGTGTCTGTGTGTCTTGTGTGTGTGTGTGTGTGTGTGGTGGCTTTCTCTGGCCTTTCCAGTTTGACGAAAAAATCAGCTGAATGTCAAAGTCATTCGGACGCACGCAGAACATCTTGCGCGCACGTTAAAACCCCCTTCCGCCTTTTGGAAGAGCAGGCCATCACGTGCCGGTAGGAGTGGATGACACAATTATAATAAAAACAAACAAACACGCATGCACACAGGTGTCCTGTTTAGACACCATCCCTGAGGAAAAATCGGGGAGTTGGACTAGAGCGCAGCCCCATAGTCTTCCGAGACTGATGGGTGCCTACTACTACTGATCGGATAGTGTTTTTAGCATAACTGAATCGTCATTTTTGCTTGAGGATAGTGCAATTGGCATAGCCAGAAATAGTGTTTTTGGCGTGAAGGCCTGTGCTATAAACACTTCTGATAGTGCTTTCAGCGTTGCCAAAATGACCATGGTAGAGGTTTGTCGCATAGTGATTTTGGCGTATTACACCGGAGGTTCTTTTACGTGCGCTTAATAATGATGTGTAACACAGGGACCTGATGTGAAACACAGGGAACCTGATTTATCATCTCATTCGAAAGACTAGCACTCAGACCACCACTCATGGTCTAATGGATGGGGGGAAAGTTTTGGGCCCAACGGGATTCAAACCACCGCACACATCGACCTGGACTTTTCGCTTTCTAGACAGGTGTGTTACCTCTAGACCACCGATCCACTAATTCCAAAGAAACTACATCCACATGTTGTTGTTCCGATACAGTACGTCGTAGCAACGCAGTTCGTTGTAACTTGCGACGAACTGCATAGATACTCGGGGGTAGACGCAGTTCGTCCCAATTGCGACCAATTACGTTGATTCCCCGATCGATGCAGTTCATCGCAATTTGCAACGAACTGCGTTAGCCCCCCCCCCCCCCCCCCCCCCCCCCCCATGTAAAAACAACAACAACAAACAACATATCTTTCACCAATGTAAGTTCGATGTAATGCACTACTTCAGCATTTTCGAGTTCCTCATACATTTTTGTCAACTTTCTGACTTCAGTTCTTAGTTGTGACAAAGTGCCTGGACGCACTTTGTCACAACTTTTCAGCATCAAAAACATGCAATGGCAAAAGTTCTTAGTATAAAAAAAAAGAAATGATATTTAAGTTTACACATTTTTTTTTCTCTCTTTTTTATACTAAGAACTTTTGCCATTGCATGTTTTTGATGCTGAAAAGTTGTGACAAAGTGTGTCAACTTGGAACTGAAGTAAGAAAGTTGACAAAAATGTATGAGGAGATTCTAAAATGCTGAAGTAGTGCATTATATTGAACTTGCATTGATTACAGATATGTTGTTGTTGTTGTTTTTTTAATGGGGGGGGGGGGGGGAGGGGCCTAACGCAGTTCGTAGCAAATTGCGACGAACTGCGTTGATCCCTAAACTGCCAGGAACTACGTTGAACCGCCCCAGTTCATCGCAATTGGGACGAATTGCGCGCACCCCCCTCGTTGCAAGTTACCAGAACTGCGTTGCTATGACGTACCGTACTGCGTCAGAAGACATGTTGTATGAGAGAATGCATAGTGTGGTGGTGGTGGCAGTGGTTGTTGCAGGCCTGAGTGTGGCAGTTAGAAGTTTTAATAACAGATACATTTCTCACACACAATATATAAATTGCAAACATTTCACTGAGGAGCTTTCCAGACCTGCAGATATTTTTTCATGCAAGCCTCCTCGTTCAGGACAACAGTCCCCTAAGAACACAACCCCCCTCCTACTCCCCCCTCCCTTGTAAGTTTTGCAGCTGGTACCAATCTATCCCACCCTCCACCTGGGCTTTGTTTACAGACTAGACATTGAAACCCAGCCTTGACCTATGAACCCAACGCCCTTGTGTGTGTGGTGTGTGTGTGTGTGTGTGTGTGTGTGTTGTGTGTGTGTGTGTGTGAGAGAGAGAGAGAGAGGGGGGGGGGGGGGGGGATGGGAGAAAGAGGGGGATGGAGGGGAGAGAGAGGGAGGCTGGAGGAAGGGAGAGAGATTGAGAGAGGGATTTTTTTTTTTATCGAGGATAATGGAACAAGCACTCATGTGCTTTTTTTCATCCAGTCCCCATGTGTATGCAGTTTTTGTAAATGTCATCTGTTCCCACCGGCACACGATGGCCTACTCTTACGAAAAACTGAGAGACGGAGAGAGAGAGGGGGGGGGGGGGGGGGGGAAGAACAGAGATAGATCTTTATTTTATGGTTTTAGCCTATTTCGAGGATATAATAATGGTGTAAGCACTAATAGCCTTTTTTCATGCAGTCCCCTGACTGCAATTTTGTAAATTTTGTTATTGGTTCCCACCGGCACACAATGGCCTAGTCTTCCGAAAAGGGAACGGGTTTTAACGTGTGGGCAAGATGTTATGCAAGTATTCGCGCACGGGACCTCGGTATATTGTCTCATCCAAAGGATGAGAGAGAGAGAGGGCAAGGCAAGGCAAATTGTTTTATTTCGAGGATAATGAATAAGCACTCAAGTGGGTTGTTTTTTTTTATTATTTTATTTATTTTTTTATTTCGAGGATAATGAATAAGCACTCAAGTGGGTTGTTTTTTTTTACATCCAGTCCCCCTCTAATCAGGGATTACATCAAATTTAAAAAAAACCCTCTAACTAACAATAATAATAAACCAAATGTGACGCTCCACCACATAATGAGACGGAGTGCACATGATGTCAATTTATAGTTATTGACATATTATAATTGTGCAATGAAGTGGCTATCAAATACAAAAAAACAGATTGAAAATCGGAAAAATCTGTGCAGCATTATTACAAATTGAAATGATAGACTGCAGGATGTGACAAAATGAGATACGGGCAAGTTTATTTTAGGAACAGGTTGTCAGAATGAGTGCTTTGGTATTTTCAAAACACATTTAGAAGCAAAGGGAATAAAAATGATACCTTGATATTTCATTACAAGATAAATAAACAGATCTAGTTTAATAATCAATCAAAATCACAAAATTGACAACTTGCCCCCCACCTGCCTTTAAAGGCTCCTAGCGCAAAATTGGGTAATGTGCTAAGCGACTCATTTCGTGGTGGAGCGTCACAAATAACAAAAACAAGACAACAAGAACAGTAATAAACAGAAGACAAGATGTAAGCACAGAAGATAATGATAGCAAATATTGTTTTGAAGCTGTATAGCTGTCCTGCTTGTCTCGATCTCTGATTGTACTGCACCATTCCTGAATAAACACATCAAGTAGTCTTTGCTTTAACAGACGTAAGCACGTATAAGGAAGTCGGCATATTACCTTTAGATGATTACCGTCAATTAGCATGTGCTAAATATGTGCTTAGAAACAGAACGACTAGAAACTTTATTTCAGAAGAAATAGAAGTAAAATCAGAACTGAATTTTCCGAAAAGAGCAAAATCTATAGCCTCTCTAATGCCTGTACATATATACGTGTCTGAACTTGTAGAAAATTCTGAAATCAATCAACACAGCATGGACACAAGAGAAGCAATCTTACCTTGTCCATCATGGGAGATGAATAAAGCACACTTCGACATAGACGTGTCTAATGTAAACAAGAATGACAATCTAAACATAATGGTTTCCATGTTCGATCCCACATCCATCATAACTATTTTGATCATTTACAAATTTACACAGACGGGTCACGTCTAGATAACCAAGAAACAGGATCTGCTTTTGTTATGCCAGTGTTAAAAATTGAAAAATCATATCATGTTGGTAAACATCACTCGATATTTACAGCAGAACTTGTAGCAATATTAATGGGTCTTATTTATAATCTTGATTTGCCATTATGTATATTTCAAATTCTTCTTTGTGTAGATTCTAAGTCGGTATTGTATGCTTTAAAATCTCCATGTTACAAGAAAACTTCAAAAATTATATTGGAGATTAAGCATGTCATACATCTCTTGACCTTAAAGGGGATAAATGTAAATTTTTGTTGGGTGCCTTCACACTCTGGATTCTTTCCAAATGAGTGGGCAGATAGAGCTGCTAAGAGAGGTGCAAAACGTGAATGGGATTCAATAGAATTGCATGTGCCTTTATCCTTGCAAGAGGGGTACAGCTTACTAGAACAGAAATCATGGAGAAAGGTCGTTGAAACAAATCAGCCAAATGGGAGATTGTTAACTAGGACTGCGATCAATACCGATAATTTAACAGTTTTGAACCATTCAAAGACTTGTGTAAATGTTTTCATGTCAAGAAGAATTAATACATTATTTTATAGAATGAAACTAAATGCATTGACAACCAAATTCAGCAAAAATGGTAAATGTTTGTGTGGTGAGAATATCACTAATACTCATATACTTTTTGACTGCAAGAGTGTAAAGTCTTTCATGCCCCATTTTTCTGAAAATTCCCTTACCAGTATATTCAATAATTTAAAATTGGCATTTGAAATTGTGAAAGGTCTCTGTTACAGTCCCTTAGGACATTTGTTATAATTGCATTAATGTTAGTGAGTTGTTTTTATGTTTTTATTATTCCTGTTCCATTATCAAGTTTCTTTGTGTGGTGGGTGGGGGGTGACGGGTTTGGTTATTGATTTTTTTTAACACCTTTTTTCTTGTTTTTTCGTCTGAACAGACGTAAAATTGAAGACAACAACAACAACAACAACAACAACAACAACAACAACACACACACACACACACACACACACACACACACACACACACACACACACACACACACACACACACACATGTATCCATTCTCTCTTCTCTCTCTCTCTCTCTCTCTCTCTCTTCTCTCTCTCTCTCTCTCTCTCTCTCTCTCTCTCACACACACACACACACACACACACACACACACACACACACACACACACACACACCACAACACACAGGGTTCATACAGATCTTTGGGAAGAAAATTCAAGGACTTTCAAGGACCTCACTCTCAATTTTCAAGGACCTCCATGGACAAATAGTGCTTGCATTTTAACAATGTCTACACACTTTACAGCTGAAAAGAAAATATCTATAGCCATTTGGTGCAAATTTTCTTCATAACATGAATCAATATTTCTACTGCAGTTAACTGGGCTAAATAAAAAAACAATCGTTGCCTAAAGTGTGCACTTAGCATGAACAAATTTCAATCTAAGTGATCACCCCATCTGTTCATTAATTTATAATTTCTCTGCATACTGGTTCTCAAAGTCTAAATATGTGTAAAGCTCCCTGTGAGTTACTTTACCAGGAGACTAATAGTTTACAACAGTAACCACTCATCCTCCTGGATAACAGGTTGGAAGGGAGGGGGAAGGGGCTGGAGAGGGTGAATAGCTGATGGTATTGCTGTGGACAGATTTTCACATCACAACACATCGATGGAAACAGTGGGATGCCATACACATGTGTAAAGATGAGAGAACTCTGTGTGTGTGTGTGTGTGTGGTGTGTGTGTGTTGTGTGTTGGTGTGTGTGTGTGTGTGTGTGTGTGTGTGAGATAAAGAGAGAGAGAGAGAGAGAGAGAGAGAGAGAGAGAGATTCTTTTATATCGAGGATAACAGAATAAGCAATAGTGTGCTTTTTTTCATCCGGTTCCCGTGTGTATGCAGTTTTGTAAATATTGTCATCTGTTCCCACTGGCACACGATGGCCTACTCTTACAAAAAGCGGAACAGGATTTAACATGTGCGCAAGATGTTCTGCGTGTGTTCGCACACGGGCCTCGGTTTAAAGTCTCATCCGAAGGACTTTTGGGGAGAGTGGAGTCAGCACTGATGTTAACTCCAGGAGAAAAATCTCCTCGACCAGACTCGAACCCGGGTCGTCAAATTGCCAGCACAATGTTCTGACCACTATGCTATCCCTACCCGTCCTATTAGTCTCCTGGTAAAGTAACTCACAGGGAGCTTTACACATATTTAGACTTTGAGAACCAGTATGCAGAGAAATTATGAATGAACAGATGGGGTGATCACTTAGAGAGAGAGACAGACAGACAGACAGACAGACAGACAGAGACACAGACAGAGAAATTGTGGTTGTGGGGAAGCACATGAAATAATACCAAAAAAACAAACAAAAAAGCAGTGTGTGTGTGTATGTGTGTTTGAGTGAGTGAAAGAGAGACAGACAGACAGACAGACAGACACAGACAGACACTAGAGAAGCAGAGAGAGAGAGAGAAACTTGACAACTCGATTTTAATTGTAAGGTCACCGGCCTGTATACATGGGGGTACACATTTTAACAGAAGAAACTAAAAGCAAAACAATAAACAAGCAATAGACTTTTGGCATTGTCATGAGTTAATTTCCAAAGAGACATAAACTACATCAACTTTTTGTACACCGATTGTACTTAACTGAGTTCTCTGGCTCTCAGAGCATAAATATATACATACCCAAATGTGTCAACTGGTAAACATTTTCACTATTCAGAATAGTTCGGAGGCAATGTTCATTATCATTTGTGAAGTATTTGGATAGGTATATTGAGAGAGAGAGAGAGAGAGAGAGAGAGAGAGAGAGAGAGAGAGAGAGAGAGAGGTATGAGTGACAGAGAGAGGTATGAGTGACAGAGAGAGACAGACAGAGACACAGAGAGAGAGAGAAAGAGAGAGAGTGTGTGTGTGGTTGTGTGTGAGTGTGTGTGTGTGAGAGAGACAGAGACAGAGAGGGCAAGTGAGTGAGAGAGAGAGAGAGAGGGGGGGGGGGGGGGAACTCTCCATGAAAAAGGGGAGGCTGGTGGCCTGCTGACTGTTGTATTTAATTTAATATAACCATTGCTCTCTGACCCCAGTGGAACAGCCAGTGAAAGCCCCCCCCCCCCCCTCCCTTTCTTCCTTATATTAGAGCTGCTAGTCCATCCCTATCATGAAACTTGACACCCATTGTTGGTACACATGGTCTTTCAACAGAAAAAGTTCTCTTGTTAGGTCTACCTAGGCTTGGATTGCCTTGTGACATAAAGAAGAGAAGGGAAGTAATTACTAACCAGCATGGAAGAGTGAGTTCCCTTGACCTACTTTCGTAAATTTCTTTTTTCTCCAATTTTTTCTGCTTCTCTTTTTTTACTTTTATAAAATTTCCACGAATTTGCAGTGAGTACCATTTCTGATCTTACCATGCCAATCTCTCTCTCTTTCTCTTTATCCTTCTTAGTCTTTGGTAAAAGTAAAATTCAAGGACTTTTCAAGCACCTAGAGGCATATGCCTGATTTTCAAAGACTTTCAAGGCCTTCTAAAACAGTCGATTAATTCAAGGACTTTCAAGGTCTTTTAAGGACCGTACGAACCCTTCACACACACACACACACACACACACACACACCACACGTATGAGACTGGGCCAAGCCTGCTGACACTGAAACTGAAGGCACAGAGGTGTCTGGTCGTGAGCGACCCGCCTGCCCCTGATGCCCCGCCCAGCTTCACTACTGCTACAAGGCTGTGCATGGTGTGAGGAGTGTCCAGAGGTCAGGCTTGCCTGCTTGGGTGCCCATGTGTCCTGGGCTGACACTCCCTTCAGTCCCGACCTCCCCAGCTGAATCCACAGCAGTCAAGAAGACATAGGGAGGCTGAACTCCCCTCAGTCCCGACCTCCCCAGCCGAATCCACAGCAGTCAAGAAGACATAGGGAGGCTGAACTCCCCTCAGTCCCGACTTCCCCAGCCGAATCCACAGCAGTCAAGAAGACATAGGGAGGCTGAACTCCCCTCAGTCCCGACCTCCCCAGCCGAATCCACAGCAGTCAAGAAGACATAGGGAGGCTGAACTCCCCTCAGTCCCGACCTCCCCAGCCGAATCCACAGCAGTCAAGAAGACATAGGGAGGCTGAACTCCCCTCAGTCCCGACCTCCCCAGCCGAATCCACAGCAGTCATGTAGTTGGTCGAGCCTGCTGTGTGGTCTGCCTGTGTGATATTAGCCACCACTGCATCTAGGCCTTGTCTCAGAGACTGGGGGTGACTGAGGGAGACAGTTGGTCTAATACCCATTCCGCTGGTGTAATACAGCTTTCACAAACTATTACACATTTCACAAACTACAATGTCACCATCAGATCGTGTGTAGCGTTGTTCCTACAGGCAGGAGGGCAGTGTGGAGGTCTCCCAGAGATCGTGCTGCCGGGGTCTGCAGGGAGATCCTGCACAACACAACACAACACAACACAACACAACACACACACACAAATATATATGTATACACATCTATATCAGCTCTATTTCTTTCCCCATCCTTTTCATTTCCCAAGTGTTGTGTTATCTTGCTTATAATTTGGTGCCTCACTGTAATGGAGACTTTCCCATGAAGTAAGTAGTAAGCCTAACAAAACACACGCCAGGACAACACACAAACAAAACAAAATTGTGAGTGACTTTTACAAGCCCCTCGAGTTTATTTCACCAAACATTCCTATACAGGTAGTAAATTTGCACATATGTGACGCTCCACCACACAATGAGTGGCAATGCACCAGAAGTCAATTTTTAGTTACTGACATGTGATTAATTTGCAATAAAATGGTTATACAATACAAAAAACAGATAAAAAATTGGAGAGTTCTATGAAAAGTTATTACAAGTTGAAATGATAGAGCCTGCAGGAAATAACAAAATGAAAACTGTCTCTTGGGGGTTACCTTTTTTCATTGTTGTCTTCATCCACATGCACAGATCTTCTGCATACTGAACGAGGACAACTTTATTTGACAGGGATCTCGGAAGGTCATAAAGTAGAAGGTTGAAAAGATAAGGGGCGATAACAGATCCTTGTGGTATTCCCATTGTCGGAAATCTCGGGGTGGAATAGGTGTTTCCAATTTTAGCTTGAATGCTTCTGCCCCATAGAAAATTTTTATTACAGGTTGAAAAACTGTACCACATTGGGAAAAACCACTCAATTTTCATAGCAGAGCTGACAGCCATTCTAATGGCTTTAAATTATTTACTTGATTTTCCTAGGACCATTGTGAAGGTGGTGTTATGTGTTGATTCAAAATCAGTGCTCCAATCCCTTAAAAACTCCCGGTCAAAAGTAAGACAAGAACTTATCACTGAAATACTACATCTTATACATTTTCTAATCCTAAGAGGCACTGATGTCACCTTTTGTTGGGTACCTTCTCATTGCAATATAGTATTCAATGAAAAGGTTGATAAAGCTGCTAAAAATGCGGCAATGCGTTTTGATTGTGCTGATACTTTGAACATACCAATGTCTGTCGATGAGAATTATACTTTGATCGAACATGCATGCTGGAAACATGTTAGAAAAAAAACAAGAAGACGCTGGATTTTCTCATCATCATGTTTCCTTTTCTGACCTTAATCATATTCTCTGTGTACGTTTTGGGCTGGATAAATTGCGTCTTAGATCGGTCATTTGTCTCATAAATAGACTTAAATTAAATGCCTTCCAAACGAAGTATGCTAAAAATGTGCGTTGCATATGTGATGGGACGATTTCAGTTAGTCATATTCTTTTTGACTGTCCCGTTTTAAAACAGTGTCTTCCCATCACATGTGAAAACTCTCTGGACAACATATTAAGCAACTGTGGGTTGCTGTGTGAACTTGCCTTATCGCTGAAGAAGAGTCCTATTGACAGTTTACTATAGTGTTTATGAACATATCAGTAGCTTGTTTACGAGACAGAGACATTGATCTGGTACTCTTTTGTTAATTTTCTGTAGAGGGTCCTACACGGGAATTATCTAAGTCGCCACTCTAATTCCCGTTCCGTCTAATTCGGTACCGGAAATCTTACGAGTCCTAGAATAATTCTTATTTTCTTCAGTAACCCTAAAGAAGAGTAGGGCTCAGCTACTTATGGGCCGGGGAGTGATAAAGGGGGGATAGTAAAGAGGATAGTAGAAAAATAGGGGAAAAGAAATAAAGAAGAGGTAGGAAAGTAGGTGAAGTGAAATTAATTAACCTCAACTCACTCAGCAGCCACACTGAACACACTGAACGTGACGAATAACACCATTCATTCAATGCGACTCCAGACGAGCAAATTGGGTTTACCACATATATTCCACAACACAACCTACAACACTACCACATTACACAAAACACCAATAACTAATTGTACTACAAGTACAATTAAAAAAAAACAAAGTATAATCTGTCCTAGTTTTTCATACATCAAAAATCAATGGCTCAATCTCCGATCAGGCACACAGAAGGATGAGAGTGGGGATGGGATGATGGTGTGAGGAGAAGTGACGAAAAACGACGACGATGATGTTCCTGTAATCAAAAGAACATACAATGTAAAAAACATCACCTCTAAACAATCCATCACTGAGCTTGTTTACAACACTAAGCTCAATTACCAAAAGTACTTTCACCCTACCCATTTTGCCATTCTCGTGAGAATTTAATATTCTCAGAACAATCTAACATCACCTCTAAAATTATTTCATAATTTTAGTAGTTAGCCATTACACACGTTTTATTTACTTTAGGACAGATGATGGTCCATCCTATGAAACTGTGCAAGCATCCCAACATATTTCATTTACTTTAGGACAGATGATGGTCCATCCTATGAAACTGTGCAAGCATCCAACATGTCTCATTTACTTTAGGACAGATGATGGTCCATCCTATGAAACTGTGCCAACATTATTAAGAAGGACTGATTTATTTTAAATAAATGTCCACAATGACATTCCAATGCCATTACACCTGTTTTAGAATTACTAAATGATTTATCACAAATAAATCACAATTCTAATAATAAAATCATCACTACATAATTTTAATAACTTGTCTCACAACATGTCTCATTTACTTTAGGACAGATGATGGTCCATCCTATGAAACTGTGCAAACATTAATAAAAGGGACTAGTTTATTTTAAATAAATGTCCACAATGACATTCCAATGCCATTTCACCTGTTTTAAAATTGCTACGTGATTTATTACAAATAAATCACAAATCTTAACAAATAAAATTCTTTTAAAAATCAAATAGGCTTTCACACCCATATATTTGTAGTGTAAAACCACACTAGAATATGTCCAGCATTTTAATAGCTGAACAATATCCTACCAAACATTAAACTTGCAACAAAGACCATGATGGCGCCAAAATTTAACCCACGCTTCCTTTGTTCGAAGCGATCACGTACCACGTACGTATGTTCACTGTTAATTCACAGGTTGAAAGCCTGTGAAATTAAATCAAACATATAGATTTCATGAACCTTCCAAAACTATTCTGAATTAAGCTGAAATTTGCTTAAACAGATAGTTGGTGATCAAAAACGAAATTAAGGAAATAAACCAACCTTAATGGGGAACATCTAGACTCAGGAGCGAGTCTCTGTCACGCGTCTCTCCCTCACTAGCCCCAGGCAGGAAGTGAGATTTAAAAAACAGAGGTATCCCGATAGGCACTCTTTTTTAAGGGGCGATCACTCAACTCTACAAGGGAGTTACTGAACTTAGCGCTTAGTAACACACCCAACAAAAATACGTTTTTGTGAGGGGGGTTACACACACCCTTCGCAGGAAAATGTTGCTATCTTTTTTTTCAAAAAAGTGCTAACATTTCAAACAAAACACAAACTCTACCCTCTCAGGGTAAAAAACCTCTTAAAGCCTCTGGTTGATTTTGATTCTGCATATCCACCCAATCTAATTTGGGTACTACAAACAAAACCCAACACACAAAGACATTTCACATTCTTAAAAATGTAGCAAACATAAACCCAAAGTAAAATGTAAGGGCTCACAAAATCACACCCTACAAATGTGCAACAAAACCAAACATTCACATCAAAACCCATACAATATGTTCACACACCAGAAAGAAAAATCCAAACATGGAGAATTATCCATAATGATCAAACATAATCCAGAAAGATCTTTCATCATTATTAGAAATGAATATGATTCATTTTAATTGATGCGAGTCTTCTCGTGTAGTTCCTACTACTCAGGTACTATATTACACCAGTGAGTCAAGTTAAGTCGCTCAACTGGTCTTCTCTGTCTAGTTGACCTCCTTAGTACCTGCTCTGGCTGCGACTTTGATTCTTCCTGACGGGAATCATCAAATCCTATGCCACCAGCTTGCAAGCCTTCAATGTCCTCTTGAATGTTTTCTTCAACAACATCAAGGAACAGATCTGGTGCATCTACTCTCAAACTAGGGGGCACGGACAGTGTTGTTTCATAAACAACATCTGACTCTTCTTCTTCGTCTTCTTCCTCTGGTAAAGGGGTTTTCAACCGTTCCCTTTTCCTTTCCTTTATGTGCGATGGCCTATCTGCTCCAACTGGTGCAACCTCAACACACAAAGACCCTAAAGGTAACAACAAGTTCCTATGAAGTGTTCGTCTCGAACCTTCCCTGACTCACGCTGAACTGTGTATACAGGCAGGTCATCAGCCTTGCCTATAACCAGATAGACATCAGTCTCCCACTTGTCTGTCACTTTAGAATGGATCTTCGTCAATGGTCCCAGTCTTCGGACTAACACACGATCCCCACACTCCAGCTCTGCTGCATGAGCTGTAGAGTCATAACGAACTTTGTTCCTCTGACTCATCTTGATCGTGTTTTCCTTTGCAGTATCATAGGCCCTCTGAAGCTGCTGCTTCAAAGTCTTCACATACTCCCTAGGAGAAGCTTTCCCCGCTTGTTCTAAGTCGATACCAAAGGCTAAATCAATTGGTAACCTAGGGTGTCGCCCAAAAAACAAAAAATATGGACTGAAACCTGTACCCTGGTGAATGCAACAGTTATATGCATGGACAACAGAAGGTAGACTTTTCCTCCAGTCCAACTTTTGCGCATCCTCCAGACTCCTCAACATGTTTATCAAGGTGCGATTCCACCTCTCAACAGGATTACCTGATGGATGGTAAGGAGTGGTACGACACTTCTTAATACCTGCAACTTGACAAACTTCTTTGATCAATCTTGACTCGAAGTCACGACCTTGATCTGTCAAGATTCTCTTTGGAAAACCATATGTCATAAACACATTGTTCCACAAAGCCTTTGCAACAGTTTTAGCTGTTTGATCCTTTGTGCAAACTGCAATTGCAAACTTGGTAAAATGATCAAGCACCACAAGAACATCTTGTTTCTTTCCCTTCACATCAATTGTCAAAAAATCAATGGACAAAAGTTCTAGAGGAAATGTAGAAATAATACTATTCATGGGGGCCTTCTGGGATGGAGCTCCCCTATGTATACATCTTCTACACCCCTCCAGCTTCTTTTCAAGATCCCGTGCCATGTACGGCCAGAAAAACCTTTGACGTGCCTGTTTGATGGCATTGTCAAAACTGGTATGGTACAGATCCTCATGCACTCCACGCAAAGCTTCTTTGCGGTGTGATTCTGGGATGACCAACTGAAATGTATCCACCCATTGAGTCCTGTAGTCTTTCGGTACAATACCCCATTTCTCAAAACTAATTTGTTTTGTTCACGCGCATATACCTTCAGGTCATGCGAGGCATTTTGCTTTTCTTTGGGGTTCAAAGTCTTCTTTTGCTCTAGGCAATCTATGACAATTGCTATCGTCTCATCCGCTCTCTGCAACTTTTCCCAATCTGATAGAGATACAGACTCTATCTGTGGGCTATGGCATGGTTCCATTACATTGTCTGGAACCTCTTGAGGATCCTTCACCAGTTGATCTATCCCAGGAATCACATCATCATCCTTATTAGTCAACATGGCATCAAAATCATCAACATCTTTGGTTACTGTATGTCGCATACAATGAACATCATGTTTGACATTGTGGACAGAAAAAATAGCATTAACAGAATCCTGTCCCACAACTACAACATCTTCCTCTTTTGAGTTGTCAAAAGCACTTGCCTTTTCAACTAAAAACTGTATCTTCTCCATCTGTTGACAATATTCTTCGTCATCATCAGGAGGATCTTGTGCTCTTCTAGACAGAGCATCAGCATCTATGTGTGAGGAACCTTTCTTATACCTCAACTGAAAATCAAACAATGACAGGGCTGTCAGCCAGCGGTGACTAGTTGCATCCAGTTTTGCATTCTTCAGGATGTAACATAATGGGTTATTATCAGTCACAACTGTCACTGGAGTTCCTAGCAAATAGTCACTGAACTTGTCGCTCATTGCCCACTTCAATGCTAAAAACTCACGCTTATGTGCCGGATAGTTCTTCTCTGATTTATTCAAACCACGACTGGCATAAGCAATGACTTTCAACTTTCCATCAAATTCCTGGTATAGAACTGCACCTAAACCTGTACCACTTGCATCACAGTGGAGAACAAAAGGTTTGGTACGATCCGCTATCCCTAAGACTGGACAAGTTGTCAAAGCCTTTTTCAAAGTCTCAAAAGACTTTTCCTGTTCCTCTCCCCACAGGTGGGTTATGTCTGACGACAGGGTCAGCAATGCCTTTTTCTTGTTTTTCTGAGTTTTCGCTCTACTGGGGACATACCCAATAGTGAGGTCATTCATTGGTTTTGCCATGCTAGAAAAGTTTGGAATAAACCTACGGTAGAAACCTGCAAAACCAATAAAACTTTTGATTTCTTTTACTGTCGTAGGCTTTGGCCATGTGGTGACAGCACTGATCTTCTCAGGGTCAGGACGTATTGTGCCTTCAGAAATCAAGTAACCCAAGTGCTTGATCTCAGTGGCTCCAAAAGTGCACTTTGCCGGATCTAGCTTAAGGTTATACTTGCGCAACCTCTCTAGTACCCTGATGGTTCTCCCCTCTAATTCCTCCAACGTCTTGGCATGAATGAGTATGTCATCCAAGAAGACAATCAGTTCTACAAGGTTCATGTCACTGAAAACGGTTTCCATCAATCTCTGAAAACACGCAGGAGCATTCACTAAACCTTGACTCAACCTATCCCACTCAAACAAACCAAAAGGAGTGATAAAGGCTGAAATCTTTCTTGCCCTTTCTGTCATTGGGACCTGATAGTATGCCTTGCAAAGATCCATCACAGTGAAGAACTTTGCACCATTCAAAGTTAGAAAAAGATCCTCTATCTTAGGGATGGAATAACTGTCCCTAATTGTGCGAGCATTTACTTTCCTGTAATCAATACACATTCGCAACGCACCCGACTTCTTTCTAACAAGGACAATAGGACTAGCAAAAGGGGAGTTTGAAGGTCGGATAATCTTTGCATCCAACAGCCCTGGATATGCTGCCTACACTCTTCAAAATCTTTAGGAGACAGTGGTCTAGCTCTCTCCCGTATCTCTGGACCAGGTTCTAGTTCTATGTCAAAAGGATTTTCAGTCTCAGCCCTACCGATATCAAATTCTGATGTTATGAACACATCAGAATACTCATTTAGCCTTTTGCTAAACTTTTCCTTCCACTGTGGTGGGGCACTGTCACTGAACTTAAACTGGATCCCTGACATAGCTTCCTCATCTGCACTGGTCTTACCAGCATCAACAGTACATGAACTAACATGCAACACATCAACATCATTTTTGGGAGATAATGCAGACAAAACATCATCAACATTATACTCACAAGAAAACATGAAAATATCAGCCACCACTTGGTGCTTCTTCAACAGTATGTCATGATTTGTATCATTGCAAACAAACATATTCAACGTAGGGAGAGAATTAGTTGGTGCTTTGCAACTAACCACTCTCAGACCTTCAGGCAATACATCAATGGTAGGTTCCTGCACTAGAACTGCATCTCTGGTACAGGGAACCTCTGCTTGAGCAGCACACTTGACATCTATAGTTTCCCCAGCAGGTACAACTACATTCCCACAGATGGTTACAGAACCCAGTCTACCACTCTGATTAGGGGGTAGGTCTCTGTAAATGTAGGAGACTTCATTCGTTATGGGGAGTACAGATGCAAAATACTTGCCAGTCTTCTCCGAACATTTCTGTGCTAGCAGTTGGAACGTATTAGTGCCAACAATGATTGGTACTTTGGATGAGAAATCGGTATCGGGACAAACAACTGCCATTGTTGTCACCGGATCATCAGTACCGACAACATCAAGAGGAAGGGACATATCAACAGATATATACCCTAAATACGGGACAGAATGCCCTCCCGCTCCTGTAATTTTAAGCTGATTCCCCAATTCCTCCAGGGGAATATGGGAAAGATGCTGCTTAAAAAATGACTCACTGACAATGGTTACTTGTGAACCACTGTCAATCAAGCATCTACTGGTGACGTCATCCACTCTGATAGCGGACTCACAACTAGGACCAACTAAGGTATCTAGAGGTGAAGAGGAACCTGAAACACGACAACTTCTGACTTCAACCTGAACTAAAACATCACTACCTGTCACAACTACATCAGAATCTGTCAAACTATTCATCAACACTAAACTAACTAACACATCCTTATCTTTCTTACTCAAATCACTACTAATCTCTAATCCTTTTGGTAATCTGTCCATTGTCCTGGGCAGTAGTTTGATCTCGCCCGCCACACCCTGTATCACACCATGAAGTCCCAAGGTTTTGCCGGGTTCCAGTGTAACACAGGCAGGACTTCGGAGTTTTACACTATGAAGAATTTTGTCCCTACTGTCTTTGGTATTGGTGGTGGTTTGTTGGGCGTCAGGAGAATTTGTCACTGGTTGCCCACTGCCGGTGACTTCTTGAAGTTTAAAGGGCGATTCCCTTTTTCTGCTGGTTTGAAGGTGGTCGCCGGCGTCTGCGGAGTCTGGGTCAAGACGGTTGGTCTGGACCTGCATTCTACTGCAAAATGTCCCGACTTCCCGCACTTGTAACAAGGGCCCTTGGTGTGTTTTGGGGCGTCCCTGTCATGATGCTCCCCCTTCAGCTGTTCTGCCACCAGCACAGCCAACTTCTTGTAGTTGATCTCCACACCTGGTTGTACCTGGTGTGGATGGCTCGCTGCGTCTCTGGTGGTTGACGGTAGTTGACCTTCTAACTGCCGCACCGACCTGGTCACGGCGGTTAAGTCAGAGAGGCGCAGCCCGGACGTCCGAATTCGTTACGTAAATCTGAGGTCAGCAATGGGTGCTGATGCCTCAGATTGTCCATGAAAACGAAGTACACTTTCTTGGCACACTCGCCCGAGGTGTAGTGTTCTTCTTCATTGATTTTGTTGAACTGGGACCAGAGGCTGGCGAGGAAGGAAGATGGTGTGTCCTTTTTTGTCATCCTCTGTCCCAGGAACTTGGTCAGTGATTCCACCGGTGTCTCCACACTGCCATAGATACTTGACAGTGTGGCGATGATCTCTGTCACTGACCTGCAGTGCTTGACGTGCTCCCACGCCAAATCCTGTAGGCTGCCTCGTACTCTGGCCAGGGCGTCGGCTGGGGAGGTGACTTCCCTGGTCAGAACGTTGACACGCTTCTTCCACTCGGAGAAGCTGACTTCCTGAGCTCCGGTGGGGTTTGTGCCGGTGAAAACCCCAAGACGTGGCAGAGGTGCTGGGGCTGCGACAGACACATGGATAGGTCCGTGCTGGAGGCGGGCGGAATTTTCCTGTAACTCCAGGACGCGCTCCAGCCGTTCCCGTAGCCTCTGGTTCTCTTCTTCCAGGAAAGCTACTCGGTCCAGTAGTGCCTGGTCAGGGTCCCCAGGTCTGCTCGTCTCGGGCTCTTCTCTCACTTCTGGCTCTTCACTTCGACTGGCCATGATCTTAATGAATGAGGAACTGAACTTACAATTACCATTCAAAATTCCATTTTCAAAAATTGTTTCCCTAGGAATTTTTAAAAATTCCTACACAACTTTACCAAACTGTTAGCAAAAAATTAATTTAAGCTAACAACAAAAAATTACTAGGACAACATTTCTGCTCTCAGCAAAATTACAATTTTGCTAACCAAAATTTCACTTTCTCTGAAATTTTAATTTCCTTCCAAAATTTTACAATACTGTTAGCCAAAAATTAATTTAACTAACAACAAAAATTCCTTTTCTGAGCAAAATTTTTGCTCACTGCAAAATTTAATTTTGCCTACACTTTTACTTCCAGTGAAAATTAAAATTTTCAAACACACACAAAAGACATCACACCTTGTGAAATTCAAAGTTCCACAAAGATCGCAAACATCCACTCACAGCGGAGTTGCAACTTCAAAACAGACTAACAGAAAAAACACTCCCTAGCCCCACATTGGGCGCCAGAAATGTAGAGGGTCCTACACGGGAATTATCTAAGTCGCCACTCTAATTCCCGTTCCGTCTAATTCGGTACCGGAAATCTTACGAGTCCTAGAATAATTCTTATTTTCTTCAGTAACCCTAAAGAAGAGTAGGGCTCAGCTACTTATGGGCCGGGGAGTGATAAAGGGGGGATAGTAAAGAGGATAGTAGAAAAATAGGGAAAAGAAATAAAGAAGAGGTAGGAAAGTAGGTGAAGTGAAATTAATTAACCTCAACTCACTCAGCAGCCACACTGAACACACTGAACGTGACGAATAACACCATTCATTCAATGCGACTCCAGACGAGCAAATTGGGTTTACCACATATATTCCACAACACAACCTACAACACTACCACATTACACAAAACACCAATAACTAATTGTACTACAAGTACAATTAAAAAAAAAACAAAGTATAATCTGTCCTAGTTTTTCATACATCAAAAATCAATGGCTCAATCTCCGATCAGGCACACAGAAGGATGAGAGTGGGGATGGGATGATGGTGTGAGGAGAAGTGACGAAAAACGACGACGATGATGTTCCTGTAATCAAAAGAACATACAATGTAAAAAACATCACCTCTAAACAATCCATCACTGAGCTTGTTTACAACACTAAGCTCAATTACCAAAAGTACTTTCACCCTACCCATTTTGCCATTCTCGTGAGAATTTAATATTCTCAGAACAATCTAACATCACCTCTAAAATTATTTCATAATTTTAGTAGTTAGCCATTACACACGTTTTATTTACTTTAGGACAGATGATGGTCCATCCTATGAAACTGTGCAAGCATCCCAACATATTTCATTTACTTTAGGACAGATGATGGTCCATCCTATGAAACTGTGCAAGCATCCCAACATGTCTCATTTACTTTAGGACAGATGATGGTCCATCCTATGAAACTGTGCCAACATTATTAAGAAGGACTGATTTATTTTAACCTTTTCGCTGCTGACCTATTTTGCTCAGGCCTATGCTGAAGAAATTTTCAGAAACAGACAAAAATCACGCATATGATTTTCAATTGCTTTTAACCCCTACACTGCGCTGTTGACGAGCGGCGCTCGTCATAGAAACCACCACCTGCAGTGCTGTGTTGACGAGCGCCGCTCGTCATGAACCAACGCTCTCTCTGTTTCGCTCAGCATTGCTGAAAATCCTTCTTATTATGATTTGTTTAGCTCCCTTGATGTATCTTCAACCCATGAGTCCCATTTGTTCAAGTTATTTGCATATTTTATGACGTTCAATCGGCAAGGTAAACAAGGTACTGCGAAGTTCAATTTTTGGGTTTTCGAAGCAATGGCTGTCCCTCAACTGAACTTACACAGTTGCCGAAGTTATTGATGAAATTTATAGAGATCAAGATAGTGGAGATTAGGGTTTGTTTTTTGTTTTTTTTATTCAGTTGACATCGAACTTTGCGAAGTTGATGCAAACGACTCGGTTTTGATCCGGAAGAAACTTCTGCGTACTCGTGGTCTGAATCGGAACATGAAGATCGTATTGTTCGAGATGCAGTTGGGTATATTTGAGGGCTTTATTCGTTTTTCTAACATATTTATATTGCTTTTTTTCTCTGTTTATTCATAAACAGAACAACTAAATGTGTGTATCGTATGGTTGCACCTTTGGTCAGGGCTTGGTCAGTGAGCGAGCGAGCCAGTCACTGAGTGGCAGGTGTGTTTGATCTACTTTGAAGTGGTTGCGACCTCGTGTGTCACTCGTCACCTAGGCTACTCGTTAGCTGTCAGTCATCAGTGTGTGTGTCTGTCTGTATTGTTGATGAGCTGTTGTTCTTGCTGACATCTGCCCTGGCTCCCTGGCTGTGTGTTTGTGTGAAGAGCAGGTGTGTGTGTGTGTGTGTGTGTGTGTGTGTGTGCGCGCGCGCGCGCGCGTGCGTGCGTGCCTGCGCGCGCGCACGTGTGTCTGTCTGTCTAATTATATATTTTTAAAATTGTCACAAATACAATCTTCATTCAATTTCCTTTCATTCAGTATATACTTTTATGTAGCTATCTTAGGAATTTCCTGAATTAACCCTTTCGCTGCTGACCTATTTTGCTCAGTCCTATGCTGAAGAAATTTTCAGAAACAGACAAAAATCAGGCATATGATTTTCAATTGCTTTAAATTCAGGAAATTCCTAAGATAGCTACATAAAAGTATATACTGAATGAAAGGAAATTGAATGAAAATTGTATTTGTGACAATTTTAAAAATATATCATTAGACAGACAGACACACGTGCGCGCGCGCAGGCACACACACACACACACACACACACACACACACACACCACACACACACACACACCTGCTCTTCACACAAACACACAGCCAGGGAGCCAGGGCAGATGTCAGCAAGAACAATAGCTTATCAACAAAACAAACGGACACACACACTGATAACTGACAGCTAACGAGTAGTCTAGGTGACAAGTGACACACGAGGTCGCAACCACTTCAAATTAGATCAAACACATCGACCACTCAGTGACTGGCTAGCTCGCTCACTGACCGGGCTTGGTGCAACCATACGATACACACATTTAGTTGTTCTGTTTATGAATAAACAGAGAAAAAATGCAATAGAATTATGTTATAAAAACGAATAAAGCCCTCAACTATACCCAACTGCATCTTGAACGATGCGATCTTCATGTTCCGATTCAGACAACGAGTGAGTATGCAGAAGTTTCTTCCGGATCAAAACCGGAGTCGTTTGCATCACAAAGTTCGATGTCAACTGAATAAAAAAAAAAAAACAACAATCCTAATCTCCACTATCTTGATCTCTATAAATTTCATCAATAACTTCGGCAACTGTATAGCTCAGTTGAGGGGCAGCCATTGCTTCGAAAACCCAAAAATTGAACTTCGCAGTACCTCGTTTACCTTGCCGATTGAACGTCATAAAAGATGCAAATAGCTTGAACAAATGGGACTCATGGGTTGAAGATACATCAAGGGAGCTAAACAAATCATAATAAGAAGGATTTTCAGCAATGCTGAGCGAAACAGAGAGAGCGTTGGTTCATGACGAGCGGCGCTCGTCAACACAGCATTGCAGGTGGCGGTTTCTATGACGAGCGGCGCTCGTCAACAGCGCAGTGTAGGGGTTAATAAAAGGGACTAGTTTATTTTAAATAAATGTCCACAATGACATTCCAATGCCATTTCACCTGTTTTAAAATTGCTACGTGATTTATTACAAATAAATCACAAATCTTAACAAATAAAATTCTTTTAAAAATCAAATAGGCTTTCACACCCATATATTTGTAGTGTAAAACCACACTAGAATATGTCCAGCATTTTAATAGCTGAACAATATCCTACCAAACATTAAACTTGCAACAAAGACCATGATGGCGCCAAAATTTAACCCACGCTTCCTTTGTTCGAAGCGATCACGTACCACGTAGGTACAAAGTTACGTTCACTGTTAATTCACAGGTTGAAAGCCTGTGAAATTAAATCAAACATATAGATTTCATGAACCTTCCAAAACTATTCTGAATTAAGCTGAAATTTGCTTAAACAGATAGTTGGTGATCAAAAACGAAATTAAGGAAATAAACCAACCTTAATGGGGAACATCTAGACTCAGGAGCGAGTCTCTGTCACGCGTCTCTCCCTCACTAGCCCCAGGCAGGAAGTGAGATTTAAAAAACAGAGGTATCCCTATAGGCACTCTTTTTTAAGGGGCGATCACTCAACTCTACAAGGGAGTTACTGAACTTAGCGCTTAGTAACACACCCAACAAAAATACGTTTTTGTGAGGGGGGTTACATTTCTAAAAAGTTCTGATTGATTGTTTAGGGTTTTAATGTTCACTTTTGGTGTTTTTATTTACTTTTTGTTTCCATCATTGGTTATAAGTTCTACAAGTAACATTATTCGTTTGCTTTTTTTTTTGTTTTTTTTTTGTCTAATATCACTTATGTGAACAGACATCAAACTGAAGAACAACAAAATGAAAAATTGACAAGTTTAGCATCATAAAAGGTAATCAGAATGAGGGCATGGGTGTTTTTAAAACCTGTTTAAAAGCAAAAAAACACAAAATTAAGAATTGATATTTCATTATAAGGTAGAACAACCACTATAATTTTATAATAAATTAAAATCTCAAAATCAACAACTTGACCCCACCTGCCTAAAATGGCCCCATGTGCAAAAAGTGGGTCAGGTGCTAAGCAACTCATTTCGTGGTGGAGCATCACATATTTCTGTTCTAAACACATCATGTACATTCTACTTTCTTCTGTCTGTCTGCCTGTCTGTCTCTGTCTCTCTCTCTCTGCAGTTCTGTGTTGACTAGAACTGTGAACTTCTTCTTCTCTCTCTCTCTCTCTCTCTCTCTCTCTCTCTCTCTCTCTCTCTCTCTCTCTCTCTCTCCTCTCTCTCTCTCTCTCTCTCTCTCTCTCTCTCTCTGTGCGCCCCTATCAGTGTGTTTTTGTGTGTTTTGCGTTTAGAGCGAATATATGTGTGCCTGCGAGTGTGCATGTGTGTGTTGAGTGTGTGTGTGTGTGGGGGGGGGGGGGGTATGTCTGTAGATGTGCATATAAACTACCTGTGAAAATAAACCTTTCTACCTTGATGAATACCTCTGTGGACCTGGTGCCGGCAAATGAAATATTAAGAATTGTCAGAAACATTCAACACTATACCTACTGTGCTAAAAAAACGTTGTGCTGCAATGACTTGTCTTACTAGTACTAAACGGTACTTTATCGGAACAATCTAGATTGTGAATGCGGTCAGTGTCAGTTTGGATCGATTAGGATTGTGAATGCATCTAGATTGTAAATACATTTAGTGACACCTGTGCTATAACTCCTGTGCTGCTTAGTGACAGTTTTGGAATGCCTAGATTTTGTGAATGCGTCTAGATTGTGAATGCCTTTAGTGACTCCTGTGCTGTGTTTTGCAAACCTACAAACTGAAGGTTATCCAAGTTAGGGGATGTGTTTTATGATTCCCGTGCTGTGTTTTGCAAACCTGCAAACTGAATTATTCTGAAGTTATTCACAACCGTGGATGTGTTTAGTGACTTCTGTGCTGTGTTGTGCTAACCTTCAAATTAAAGAGTCTAATTTTAAATGGACAAAGACAGATGGAAGGGACACAACAGTGGATTTTTTTTTTTTTTTTTTTTTTCCGCCTTGGATATTGGAATACAGCATAAACATTTCTCTGTGTGTTCCAAAAGACTGATTTGACTACTTAACAATATTCCTGATCTGAGGATATTGGGTATATCTGATAACTGTTTTAGGATATTAGATATCTCAACTGGTAACAGTTAAAGCAAGACTTTTATTAGTACTTTTTTTGCTCCTCTTAACTTGTGCAGCAAAAACTGATATAGTTTTATCATACGTATTAATATATATTGCTTTGTATTGCATATTCACTTATCATCCATTCCATTGTATTTACTTGATCAGTTTAAGTAGATAAATATTGTTTCCTCAAACCGTTTTAGAATCATTCGGGGTTCTAGTGATTTTTTTTCTTTTTCTTTTTTCTTCTCCATCTTCTTCTCTACCTTTTCAGCAACATGGCTCCCTGTCTGAAAACCTGGCCACAAAAAGATGGACTACGTATTGGTCATTTAAACATTAACAGCATTTTAAACAAGCTAGCTGATGTACATAGTATCCTACACAACTCAAATAAACCATTTCATTTATTTGGATTTACAGAATCCAGACTTTCCAGTTTAGTATCTGATAAAGAAATCCAAATACCTGGGTTTAGAGCAATCCGTAAAGACCCCTCTTCCTCCAAAACAACAGGAATAGTTGTATATATAAATGAATCCATAAACTTTAAACGTATTCACCATCTTGAAACCCAACAAGTAGAGTCTCTATGGCTAGAAATACAACTCAAACGAAGTAAACCCATTATTGTCGGATTTATATACAGAAATCCCTCTGAGAGAATTGATTGGGTTGATAGATTTTCCATAATGATGGATGCAGCATCTTTGGATGCAAAAGAACTTTTACTATTGGGAGATTTTAACATGAATCTACTTAAACCCCACCCTTTGTGGGTAAACAAATTAAATTCCTATAATCTCTCGCAAATTATTGACACACCAACGCGCTTAACCTCCTCCAGTGCAACTCTCATTGACCATGTATATGTAACTAGTAAGCAAAATATCAAAGAAATATGTGTTCCTAACTGTGGCTGCAGTGACCACCTTCCTACCTGTTTCACATGGAACAAAAAAGGAATAAAAATTCCCATAGCTGGTCACAAGGAAGTCACTTATAGATCATTTGTTAAATTTGATGAAAATAAATTTCTTGCTGACTTGCTAAATACCTCAATTAATCATGTTTACAACTTACAGACCCAGAGAAAGCCATATATTTTTGGCTAGAAACATTTAACTCAGTCTATGATAAACATGCTCCTTTCAAAACCCGAAGAGTGAAGCATGCAACACAACCTAAATGGATGACAACTGAGATTCTAAAAGAAACTTATTTAAGAGATGATCTATTAAAAGCAAGAAAAATAGGAGAATTTAAAGAACAAAGAAACAAAGTAAACTCATTAAAACGTAAAGCAAAACAAAAATATTTCCAAAATCTTGCCTCATCAAAACACAATCCTAAAGCTGTTTGGCAGGCTATCAATCAATTAACCAATAAATACCCAACTCAACCCATTGCTAATAAAATTTCCCCAGATGATCTCAACATTTATTTTACCACCATAGCTGAAACAGTTATAAAAAGAGATGAGACAGAATTAAACTCCTTAGAAGAGCTAAAAAGCTTTTGCTCATCAAAAAACATTAAATCAAAATTAAAAATCCCTTTCATAAGTGTTTCTGAAGTGTTCAGATATCTAAATAGCTTGAAACAAAATAGTAGTAGAGGACCAGATGGTATTGACAGTAAAATTCTCAAGTTAGCAGCTCCTATCATCTCTGACACATTAACTTATATATATAATTTATGCATTGAAAAATGCTATTTTCCAACGCAGTTTAAAATAGCTAAAGTAATTCCTCTATTTAAAAGTGGAGACCATTCAAAATCTTGTAATTACAGACCTATTTCTAATTTATCAATAATATCAAAACCGTTGGAAAAACACATTCATAGACACATTTATCACCATCTTGAGATTCACAATCTTCTAAACAAGAATCAATCGGGT
>JASPKP010000139.1:57500-75121 GCA_030674155.1 Stramonita haemastoma
ACGACTGATGGCCAGCACAGGAACGCAGACGGAACCGCTACCCTCTGCCTCTCCGCTGCCAGCTAGTAGTGCCAGCTCCACATACGCTGAAGCCGCCAAGAAACGGGTGAGCCCATCTGCATCCCAGCCAGTCAAGACCAGTATTTCTACACTCAAAAAAGAGAGGTCAGTACTTGTTGAAAGAAAATCTTCAAGCAAACCGAAAGAGATGTCAGAAAGGCCTGTCATGACGCAAAATAAAAATGACGTCAAAGCAAAAGCAGATTCGAAAAAGGATAGATCTACTTCCGATCTTCCTACTGTTGTTGTCCTACAGGATTCCGTTTTATATGGTGTTAATGGTCACCGTTTAGGCCAGTCTTACGGGTTCAAGGTCAAGAAGAAGAAGGCCCACAAAATCATTGACATCCCCCAGGCACTGAGAGAAGTCACCTCAGATCTGGAGAGGGTGGATTCCATCATCATTCACTGTGGAATCAATGATCTTAAAGACACAGAGCCACAAGAGGCTAGTAGAAAATGGTGAAGACTGTAAAAGACGTTGTGTCTGCTTTCCCCAACTCTAGGGCAGTACTAAGTAAAGTTGCCCCTGTCAGGAATGCTGTTCTTCGGGTGAAAAGAGACTTGTTTAATGCTATGCTATGTTCTGAACTGTATGAGCAAAAGTGTGTGTCTTTTATTTCACATGAAAATATGACCACCAAGCATAACCAGTTCGTAGACCGGCTTCACCCCAATACCCTGGGTTCTAGTATGCTTGCCAGGAACATCGGCAGATACGTGCATTCACTGTACTGGGAAAAACCAAAGAGGAAACGAAGACGCCAATTCTACTCGAAGCCGCCGACCATACACCAGGCACCAGCTTACCCACCTGAGGACAGCCGGCAACACCCAGGCTACAGACCACCACAACTTCCACATCAGGGTCTGCAATTCCCGTGGTGGGGGCATCAGAAACATGATTATGTCAGCATGTGGAAAGACTGGTGACATTTTGTATAATCTCTTGTTATGCACCTGCAGTGATATCATATAGTACTGTAGTATTTGCTCATATCTGCAGCAGCTGTGCATACACATTAATCAAGGTTTTGTTGTTACTTTTTTCCCCTTGACCCCTTTACTTGATGTAAACATATTTATTTATCTACTTATTATTTATATTTCATCCAGTTATTGTGTTTACTTTAGAAGTAGGGTTTTTCTTCTTTTTTTTTCTTTCTTTTTA
Organism: Stramonita haemastoma; assembly: GCA_030674155.1. Taxonomy (NCBI): domain Eukaryota; kingdom Metazoa; phylum Mollusca; class Gastropoda; order Neogastropoda; family Muricidae; genus Stramonita; species Stramonita haemastoma. Next base: position 58,732 of record JASPKP010000139.1, read on the forward strand.
AAAAAAGAAGTGTAGGGGGGGGGGGGGGGGGGGGGGTGGGTTGTTTGTTGGTTTAATTGTTTGCTTTGTGGTTCTTGTCTTTTATACAGAATAAAAGGGCTTTTGGAGGGGGACAACTTCTATTTTTCATAATCTCTTTCTCTCTCTTTTTCTCATTCCTTTCTTTTTTCCCGTCATCATGTCCTCTAGAATTCCCAAGGTAGTTAAAGTAATGCAGTGGAATGCAAGATCTATTTCCACAAATATAGATGATTTGATTCAACACCTTGCAAAGAATAATAATTATCAAGCTCTAATTTTCCAATCTCAATGTAAATAAAAACAAACTGCCTAAACTTTCAGGTTATTATTACCCTCCTGTTCATCAGAAGGTAGAAGGTTTGAAAAAGATCAGTGCAGCTATTTATATTAAAGAAGGGGTAAGTTATAGCGTTAGATCTCCACCAATGCCTGACAATGTTCCGGATCTATATTCATGTGCAGCACAGTCAAGTTTAATGACCACCTGATTCTGAACATCGTGTCTGTTTACTTGCCTAAGGGACCCAACGATCTTAACACAGAGTGGATTCGTACTTTACAAAATAACGAAAAATGGCTAATTGGTGCAGATTTCAATGGTCAGGCACCATTTGGGGATAATAATTGTGTATCTGTTTCTAGCAACAGATTTGTAGAAAACGTTGTAGATTCATGTTTAAGTTTACTAAATGATGGCAGAATTACAAGAATACCAGATATATCAAGCCATAGAGCGTCAGCTTTAGATCTAACTCTTGTATCACCTGGCCTTGTACCTGAATGCGACTGGTTAACTCATAAAGACACTCTGGGTAGTGATCATTTGCCTATCATCATAACTTTTAATGAAACATTATGTCAGTGTGATATTCAAAAAGATAAAAGTCCCAAATTATAATTATAAGCAGGCAGATTGGGAAAAGTTTCAAAGTTTACTAGCTTGTTGTAACACAGAAAACATATGTCGTTATGATATAGATCGTATGTATTCTGATATAACCAGTAGTATTTTACAAGCTGCTAATCTATCTATCCCCAAATGTTCGCCAGTTAAGTCGACTAAACACTCTGGAAATGTTTGGTGGATCCAAGATTGTGAATCAGCAGTAAATAATAAACATTTAGCACACACATTATTTCTAAAAGATAAATCAGCAAAAAATCACGCTGAGCAGAAGAAGGCCAAAAATCATTGTAACATGGTTATAGCACAGGCTAAAAGACAGTACTGGTCTTCCTTTTGTACAAATGAAATTTCAAGTCATAAAGACGTTTCAAAAATATGGATTAAAATAAACGAGATGAAGAAAGGTATAAACCTTCCATCCTGTTCTATCAATCTTGAAAACAAAGAGTTCCCTTCTGATGTAGAAAAGGCTGAAGCACTTGCTGAGATGTTTTCAAAAACAATGCGTTTGAAGGGTCTATCAGCTAAGCACAGAGAATATAGAAAACATGAGGAAAGTAAAGCTAAGTACACAGATCCTTACCTGATAACACCCTTTATTTTAATGCTCCAATAACAGTCCAGGAAGTAAAAGATGTAATCATATCCCTTCCTTATAAGAAAACATCTGTTGGAGCAGATGCTATTTCAAATAACATGATAAAACACTTACCTGAAAAATTCATTATTTTATTACATGAACTTTTCCATAAATGTTGGGTTCAGGGTGTTATACCCATACAGTGGAAACAGTCAATTATTGTACCAGTTCATAAAAGAGGAAACCCCAAGACAGAAATTACAAGCTACAGGCCTATTTCATTAACCTCTCACACTGGTAAGCTTATGGAGAGAATTGTATTAAGGAGATTACTTTATTATTGTGAGAAAAATAACATTATACCAATCAATCAAGCAGGCTTTCAGAAAGGGAGATCTGCAATGGACAATTTAGTAAAGCTTACAACATGTGTAAAACAACAATTTGCTCGAAGAAAAAATGTTCTAGCAACATTTTTTGATATAAAGAAGGCCTATGACCAGGTATGGCATGCAAAATTAATTAGTAAGTTAAAGTCAATTGGATTTTCTGGTAACTGTTATCATTACATCAAGTGTTTTCTTAGTAACAGATCATTTCAAGTGAGGGTAGGAAATACATATTCCAATTCTAAATGTCCTCAAATGGGATTGCCGCAAGGGTCTGTATTAGCTCCAGTTTTATTTAACATATTGTTACACGATCTTCCGAAGCATATATCAAAGGATGTAGTTTTAGTACAATATGCAGACAATATTTGTATTTGGATGACCGTTACTATGAAACGAAACACGTCAAAAAGAGCTTTAAATTACAGTAGAAAAACATACCAAAAACAGCTTGATAATCTAAATCAATATATAATAGAAAACGGTCTCACGTTTTCTGCAGAAAAAACACATATGGTGTTATTCAATAATGGCAGTGATCCAACAGAATTACCAGTGTTTAAGATTGAAAATGAGACAATTTATTACAAACAAATAGTAAAATTTTTGGGTGTATTTCTTACATCAAAGTTAACATGGAATGTCCATATTGAACATGTTCTAACTAAAGCTAGAAAAAGCTTAAATCTCCTGAAAATTATTAGTAAGCAGTATTGGGGGCAAGATCTGTCAGTCCTTAAACATTTATCGACATCATTAATCAGATCAAAATTATCATATGGACATGAAGTCTTTTTTAATGCGCCAAAATATTTATTGAGGAAGCTTCAGAGTATAGATTGTAAAGCATACAGGCTTATTCTTGGTGTACCTTTTCATGCATCAGCAATTGAGACATATACAGAAGTCGGAATGCTGCCGTTAGATGAATACCGAAAACTTGCATGCGCCAAATATGTACTGAGAAGTTCAACACCCAAAAACTTTGCATTGGAAGACGTAAAAATAAAATCTGATATACTTTTTCCTAAACGAGCGCAAAAAATCCGTTCTTTAACAACTATTGGTACTTACGTGGAGGATCTTTATGAGCAATCTGAAATTGATAAAATGAATGTAGACTCACAAGAAGTAGTTTCAGCCTGCCCCTCTTGGGAAATGAATCCAGCAAATTTTGATATTAATTACACGGACATGAAGAAGAACGAGAATCCAAATGTTTTGGCAGCTACTGTTAGATCTTATGTTCATGATAACTACTGTAATTACCTTAAAGTGTACACTGACGGTTCCTTATTAGACAACCACCAAGCTGGTTCAGCTTTGTTTATACCAGCTCTAAAAGTAGAAAAATCATATCATATTGGTGTAAATCGGTCAGTATTTACAGCTGAGCTGGTCGCAATTTTAATGGCCTTAACATACATGCTAGATCATCCATATAGTTTTCATCAGATCTTACTTTGTGTGGATTCCAAATCAGTTTTACATGCCATAAAATCTGCAGATTACAAGAATTATTCGAAGCTTATATTAGATATAAAACATATTGTACACCTTTTAAGTTTAAGAGGTATTTTTGTCACCTTTCTTTGGATACCTTCACAGGTAGGATTGTACTCCAATGAATGGGTTGACAGGGCTGCAAAAAGAGGTGCAGACAATAAAAGTGGAAACATTGAGTTACGTATTCCTTTAACTATCCAAGAAGGAAACCATATGTTAGAAAAAGCATCCTCAAATAAATTCATTGAAATAATACAGCAAAGAACGGTTTGCAAAATGGGTTCCAACCGGGATAAAAGTGTCTATGAAAGCATACATCAGTCAAATACTTATAGAAATATTGTCAAGGAAAGACAGCTTGAGGCTTTATTTTTTAGAATTCGATTAAACGCTTTTATCACAAAATTGAGCAAGGATGTTAAATGCTTATGTGGAAAAAATAATATTTCAAATACTCATATTGTACTTGAATGCAAGACTTTAAAACATTACTTACCTAGCTTTTCTGAAACTTCCCTTGAACAAGTTCTAGATAATATCAATTTAGTGTTTGCTATCGCTAAGAGTTTATTGTTAAGTCCCATTGGGCACTTGTTGTAATTATAGCGTTGTTGTTTCTTTTTTGAATTTTATTTTTTTCTGTTGTTAATGGTTATCACACAGTTTCGCTTAATAGAATGAGGATATCTTCAGCCATAACTAGATACATACACAAGAGTACAAACACAGAGACACGAACGCACACACGCACCCACACCCACACCCACACACGCACACGCACACGCACGCACACCCACACGTAAACGCATATGCGCGCACGTACGCGCGCGCGCGCGCGCACACACACACACACGTCATCAATTTTTAATTTTATTTTTTATCTAAATCCCTTCCATTCCCAGCCATTTTCTCTGTCACTGTCTCTCTTTCTCTCTAAATTTCACCAGTGTTTTAGCTCTTATTGTTACTTTATTTTTGTTATATGGGTAAATGTGTTTTCATTCTTTATCTTTATTTAGTTACTCATATGTTTATGCTCATATTTATTTATTTATTTATTATTTTCTTTTGTTCTATTTATACTTTTCCCCTCCCCAAACCCAGTCCGGTATCACTGTATGTGGAAGGACGTAAAAAATTGAAGACTACTACTACTACACACACACACACACACGCGCGCGCGCACACACACACACACACACACACACACACACACACACACACACACACACACACACACACACACACACACACACACACACACTTCGGATGAGACTATAAACCGAGGCCCCGTGTGCGAACCGACGTAGAGCATCTTGCGCACACGTTAAATCCTGTTCCGCTTTTCGTAAGAGTAGGCCATTGTGTGCCGGTGGGAACAGATAACAAGATTTACAAACTGCATACACAAGGGGACTGGATGTAAAAAGCATATGAGTGCTTATTCCATTATCCTCGATGTAAAAGAATGAATAAATATAAAATAATAATAGATACACACGGTTGACAAAATTTACAAAACTACATACACATGGGGACTAGATGAATGTATTTTTTTTAAAATCACATGAGTACCTATTCCATTATCCTCGAAATAAAAGAATAAAAAATAAAACACGGGGGACAGGATAGCCTAGTGGTTGCGGTTTGAATCCCGTTCGAGGGGATTTTTCCCCTGGAGTTAACTTCATTGGAGACTCCACTCTCCCCACAAGTCCTTCGGGTGTGACTATTAACCGAGGCCCCGTGTATGAACCTAGCAGAACATCTTGCGCAGACGTTAAGTCCTGTCTAGCTTTTTGAAAGAGTAGGCCATTGTGTACCGGTGGGAACAGATGAGAAAACGTACATAACTGCATACACACGGGGACAGGATGTAAAAATAAGCAAATGAGTGCTCATTCCATTATCCTCGTTATAAAAGAAATTATAAAAAAATAACCAACACAGGCACACGCACGCACGCACACGCACCACACACACACACACACACCACACACACACACACACACACACACACACACACACACACCTCTAGTTTTTAATAAAAAAATGAATGTATAAGTTATTGACCATATTCTGTGAAGTTTTCTTTATTTTCAACGAAACCAGTGCGGAGCCAATAGCTATGGTCAGAACAATGTAAACCTGTTCACCGGACAACGCTGTTACCGGACCACCTCGCAGACTGAAGATGAAGATGAAGTGGTTTCTTTGTGAGGTGTGTGGGCCAGGCCAGGTGCCCATTGTGTTTCTGTGTAACGTACTTGAAGACTGAAGACTAGATATAAGAACATTTTTTTTTTCTTAAAAAGCACACGAGTGCTTAGGCTATTCCATTATCCTCGATATAAAAGAATAAATAAAATAAAATAAAATAAGAGTATTTCTTTTGTGGGGCATGTTTCTTTAGTGGGGTATGTGGGCCAGATATTCATTATGTTTCTGTGTTATGATTTATTTGATTTTGATTTATTCTTTTAAATCGAGGATAATGGAATAAGCATTCTTGTGCTTTTTTACATCCAGTCCCCGTGTGTATGCAGTTTTTGTAAATGTCATCTGTTCCCACCGGCACACGATGGCCTACTCTTACGAAAAGTGGAACAGGATTTAACGTGTGGCAAGATGTTCTGCGTGCGTTCGCACACGGGGCCTCGGTTTAAAGTCTCATCCGAAGGACTTTTAGGGAGAGTGGAGTCAGCACTGATGTTAACTCCGGCAGAAAAATCTCCTCGACCGTACTCGAACCTGGGTCGTCAAATTGCCAGCGCAATGTTCTGACCACTAGGCTATCCGTCCCCCAATGATGGGGAGCTTGATGAAGACTGAAAAGAAACTAGTGACACACTACTCCAACAATGTGACCCACAACTGCTCTATGAATTCCCAACCTCAGTGCAGGGAAATATTTCAATGTGCCAAAGATTCCTGTCAGGTTACATTTGAGGCCCTTCATGATAACCTGGCTTTGTGGCGATATGTATTGTAGGAAAGGTACTACTGTGGTAAATTTCAACCTCTAAACATTACCACTTCACCCAAAGAATATGAAACGAATAGCACTAATGAAATTGTGTCCTAACAGCATTGCATTAAGTTTAGCCTACCTAGTGAACCTTGGAGAACATTTATTGAAGTGTTTTGTACAGAAAGCAAACTTGACAAGTCGTGACAAGTGGAACAGGATTTAACGTATGCGCAAGATGCTCTGCTGTGTACAGGCACGGGCCTCGGTTTATAGTCTCATCCGAAGGACTTTTGGAGAGAGTGGAGTCAGCGCTGATGTTAACTCCAGGAGAAAAATCTCCTCGAACTGGAATCAACTCCCGTCGTCAAATTGTTCTGACCGCTAGGCTATCAGTCCCCTAGTCATGGTGTCTATAAGTCACCAGGGTAACTGCAACCTGCGCCCTATATTCTGTGGCACCCTGGGGCCATCTCCCTCTTATCTAGCCTACTGACAGCAGCACCCTTGACGACCAGCCCTGCCATGTCTGCCAGCCCAAACAACAGACAAATTTAATGATGCCCACTCTTAGCTCCCCCTGTTCACTTGCAACCCTCTCCTTCCACTTCACTCCACTCTACACACCCAAGCAGATAAGAGGGAAAGTGGGGTGAGAGAGAGAGAGAGAGAGAGACAAGGCAAGGCAAGGCAAGGCAAGGCAAGGCAAGGCAAGGCAAGGCAAGGCAAGGCAAGGCAAGGCAAGGCAAAATTCTTTTATTCGAGGATAATAGATAAGCACTCATGTGCTTTTTTACATCCAGTCCCCGCCCCTTTCAGGGATAACATCAAGATAAAAAGACAGCCTCAACTAAAACAAGAACAATTATAATGATCCAATTACCAAGAGCAAACCACACCAAGTATCAAACAACAGGTAAGAAATAAAACAGAGATACAATATTAAGGTAATTTTATAAAAAAAAAAAAAAAAAAGGCACTCATTCAGAAACGAAAATAAGAAGTAAGAATCAATGATGAGAGAGAGAGAGAGAGAGAAGAGAGAGAGAGAGAGAGAGAGAGAGAGAGAGAGAGGAGAGAGAGAGAGAGAGAGAGAGGAGAGAGCTCTTCAGTTTTTATTTCTGTCCGTCAGAAGGGAAAGTATGTGTGTGTGTGTGTGTGTGTGTGTGTGTGTGTGTGTGTGTGTGTGTGTGTGTGTGTGTGTGTGTGTGTGTGTGTGTGTGTGTGGAGGGGGGTTTACACATCTGATCATCTGTAATACAGATGTGGAGGATAGACCTAACCACTAAACACTGACATTATTAATGTGTGTGAGTTGAAGAGTGTGTGTGTGTGTGTGTGTGTGTGTGTGTGTGTGTGTGTGTGTGTGTGTGTGTGTGTGTGTGTGTGTGTGTGTGGAGAGAGAGAGAGAGAGAGGAGAGAGAGAGAGAGAGAGAGAGAGAGAGAGAGAGAGAGAGAGAGAGAGAGAGTCAGACAGACAGACAGACAGACAGACAGACAGACAGACAGACAGAGAACTGAAATGAAGTGAAGTGAAGGGATTTTTTTTTTTTATTCCGAGTTAATGTAATAATCCCTGGTGTGCTTTTTTACATCCAGTCCCCGTATGTATGCAGTTTTGTAAATGTTGTCATCCTTTTCCACCGGCACTCACTGGCCTAATGAACTTCACTCAAAGAGGGTAATGGCATAAGCAAACATACAAGAAACTTATTCTAAGCATATACCTTTATCTTTTACAAACAAAATCACAGTCATATCAGAAATAGAAAACAAAACAACAACCACAAAAAACTTGACTGGAGAGAAAGAGAGAGAAACAGACAGACAGACAGGCAAACAGACAGACAGACAGACAGTTAGACTGACAGACAGAATGACAGACAGATCTGCTGACCGGGTTCGAATCTCGTTCAAGAGGATTTTGCCTCTGGAGTTAACATCAGTGCCGACTCCACTCCCCCCAAAAGTCCCTCGGATGAGACTATAAACCGAAGCCCCGTGTGCACACGCATGCAGAACATCTTGCCCACACGTTAAACCCTTTTCCGCTTTTCGGAAGAGTAGGCCATTGTGTGCCGGTGAGAAACGATGACAAAAATTAAAGAAACTGCATACACACGGGGACTGTGTGTAAAAAAAAAAAGCGTATAATTACTCATTATATTATCTTCGATGTGTAAATAAATAAATAAATAAATAGAATTTTTAAAAAAGACTAGATATCTAAATAGTGTTCCTGTGGGAGCGGAAGACAAAATATACAACACTGCATGCACACAAGGAATGGATGTTATTTTTTTTTTAAAGCATATCCTCGGATTAAGAGAATTCATAAATATATACCATAAATTCTCAACCACTTGGCTGGAATCCCCCCCAAAAAAAACAACAACAACAACAACAAACAAACAAAAAAACCCCACACACCCCCCCAAAAAAAAAACAAAAAAAAAACAAACAAACAAAGAAACAAAAAACAAAGTATGAAAAATATCTATGCAAAAATAATAATCTACCCAATCTAACAATTTGTGCGACACTTCATCAAGATTTAAATTAAAAAGTAAGGAGAGCGGAACGTGTACATAAATCTATGCACTTTTTGAAAGAAAGAAAAAAGGACGGGAGAGAGAGAGAGAGAGAGAGAGAGATCTTTTAATATTTGCTTGAAAGTTAGATCTAGAGTCTATCAGTTATAATTTTTTAAGTGCGCTGCTTAGTTTGTCCATACAACATTTACATTCTCTACGTGGAATTCATCTTCTTATTTTGTTGTGATGTTCACATTTTCTGTCCTCTCTGGATAGATCTTGGTGTAATTTATCTTTTTATTTTGTTGTGGTGTTCACATTCTGTCCTCTCTGGATATATCTTGGTGTCTGCCTTTCACGATCACTGAATCATGCATGGCAACTTATGCGAAATTTACAGCGAGTCTCAAGGTTTTTGTCATCGCAGTTTATTACACATTGCTCTGGTCTGTATTCTTCTGTAGCAAACTCTTGAAATTTTTGTCTTGCGAATTATATTCTGTCAAACTCAAAATGTTTTATACAAATCCTCCAGCTTTCTAGGAGCTACATGGCTCAGTAGATGCACAGCAAGAGTTCTCTGCTTTTCCCATACATGTTTGAATCCATTGTACAAAGAATAGTTTAGGCTGTGTTTGCCCATGATTATTTCTATTATTGTAATACCAATAATCCTATACTACTCTAATAGACGAGTTTGTGTGTGTGTGTGTGTGTGTGTGTGTGTGTGTGTGTGTGTGTGTGTGTGTGTGTTGTTGTTGTTGTTGTTGTTGTTGTTTGTTTGTGTGTGTTGTTGTTGTTGTTGTTGCTGCTGCTGCTGCTGTTCATTGATAGGTCTATGTTTTATTATAAAAATTCAGATATTCTTGTTTTTCGTATTTATTCTTGACGTCATAAACAATTCCAACGTGACTTTTCTTTCTTTCTTCCTTCTTTTTAAAAAAAAAAAAAAAAAAAACTTTTTACTTTACAAAATGTACGGCAGGATGCAATCAGGTCAATATGACCTACGTTTTCTATTTTTACCATTGCACTGGGGCTCTGTGCTCAAATCAGTTTCGTGTTGCTATTTTTGTAGGCAGCGGCACTTTTGTTCAATGAGTAGATTTTTTTTTGGGGGGTGGGGGGTGGGGGGTGGGAGGGATTGTCAAAACTTGTAGCCGGATATTAGACTAAGAAATGTGCAACTGTACACACGCCGACTCGTGCAGGTGTGTGTGTGTGTGTGTGTGTGTGTGTGTGTGTGTGTGTGTGTGTGTGTGTGTGTGTTGTGTTGTGTTGTGTTGTGTTGTGTTGTGTTGTGTTGTGTTGTGTTGCGTGCGTGCGTGCGTGCGTGCGTGCGTGCGTGCGTGCGTGTGTGTGTGTTGTGTTTTGTGTGTGTGTGTGTGCGTGCGTGCGTGCGTGCGTGCGTGCGTGCGTGCGTGCGTGTGTGTGTGTGTGTGTGTGTGTGTGTGTGTGTGTGTGTGTGTGTGTTTTAATTATTTTATTTTGCGGGTAATGGAATAAGCGCTCATGTGCTTTTTGCATCTAGTCCCCGTGTGTATACAGTTTTGTAAATTTTGTCATCCATTCAAACCGGCACACGATAGCCTACTCTTCCAAAAAGCGGAACGGGTTTTAACGTGAGCGCAAGATGTTCTGGTCGCCTTTGCACACGGGACCTTGGGTTTATATATATATTTTTTTTTTACACCACTTTATGTCACAGCAGATTTCTCTGCGTGAAATTCGGGCTCCTCTCCCCGGGGAGAGCGCGTCGCCACAAGTGCAGCGCCTACCCATTATTGTCTTTTTTCCCCTCAGGGATGGTGTCTAAACACGACACCTGTGTGCATGCGGGTTTTTTTTGTTTTTTTAAAAATAATTTTGTCATCCGCTCCTACCGGTACACGATGGCCTGCTCTTCCGAAAGGCGGAACGGGATTTTAATGTGTGCGCAAGATGTTCTGCGTGCGTTCGCACACGGGGCCTCGGTTTATAGTCTCATCCGAATGACTTTGACATTCAGTTCGATTTTTTCGTCAAACTGGGAAGAAAGGGCGAGCTGGGTACGAACCCAGAAACTCGCGGTTTACATATTGGCAGGCGAATGTCTTAACCATCCTGCCACCGTCCTTCTTTCACCTTCCTTCTTTTATAGTCTCATCCAAAAGACTTTTTGAGGGAGTGGAGTCAGCACTGATGTAAACTCCAGACACACACACACACACACACACACACACACACACACACAGAGCCAACTCGTGTGTACGCGCGTGTACGCACACGCGCCTGTGTGTGTATGTGTGTGTGTGTGTGTGTGTGCACAAATACATACATACATTCATTCCGTACTTCTTTTCCTTCCTTGGATAGATCTAGAAGTCCGAGAGTGGAGTGGGTATTGGCGTTAACTTGGGGGGGGGGGGGGGGGGGGGATCCCCTTGAACGGGAATCAATCTCCGTGATACCTCAAACCTGAGCCATCAGACAGGGACACAACACTCTAACTGCTAAAAACCAAAAACTTAAATAAAAAAAAGTACAACAAAAAAACACTTCTAACCACTATGCTACCCCCCCCCCTCCCTTCTCCCCTACATACATGACAAGAAAACTGGATGCCAAAGGACATACAGGACATGTACATTACCTTCATGATAATGAACAAGAAGAAAGACTAAGAAGAACAATAGTTATTCTTCTCATTATTATTATTACTATCATTATTGTTTATTCCGGCTTTGCTTTTATTCGTCTCACACGTTCTCTGCTTTTAATAATTTATTTTAGTCATGCAAATTCCGACCATTTTTTTTTTATTATTGAAGTTGCTATTTCACACAAATTATGCCCAGGGTTATTTTTACAGGTAAGTAAACAATACAAAAAAAGAAAATGTGAGGGAAAAGAAACGACAATGAGCAGTCAGGGGTATCACCAAAAACACACACAACCAATAAAATTATTAAGCAAAACACCAGGCAAAAGAAAACCTGATCGATTTTCCTCGATCCTCTTTATAAGAAACTGTTGACGAAATATCAGATCATATGAAAAATATACGGCGTCGAAAACAGATCGGTAGATCCTTCATTTTACGGGCATTTTCGTGATTTCCTGTTATTATTGTATGTCTTATGGCTGACAATGCAGAGTTCCAGCCGTAGCCTAAGCAGCCGGTAAACCGCTGTCAACTCACGTGACCTGCGACGGTGCACATGTACGGAATTATTTTTAGGCCTGTGTTGCCAGCCGAACAGACAGCGGTGTGAGGCGCAATCTGATTCTGACCAATCAGATTGTTTGCATGCCTCTTCCATTCATTGTCGTCTGCTTTTAGCGTCTGTGTCCGACTTTGGCGGGATGAGAAGTTCCTTCATTTGTGTGGAAAGATCATGGTTATTTTCTCTGTCAAGCATTGGAATTACAGTGGATATTGTGTATTAGCGTTAAAGAGTGTGTGTTTGCCTATTAATAACGTGCGTTTCGGCAATATTAGACATAACTTCAGCCAAAGGTCTCATCTGTCGTGCTGCTTCCTCCAGACTAGGCCTACCACAGGGGTGCACACTGATGATGGCAATTCAACCAAGTAGGCTTATGATAGGTGGCTGCTGTTAGTGTGGCTTGATTAACGACTTTGATTTTCCTTCAGTGGGAATCCTAAACTTGATTTGACAAAGAATTGGCAATTGTGCCACATAGGCTAGTGAAGTTCTGTAGTGGAAAGAATCGTCATGTTTTGTGAAGAAGTGATAAAGAGTACTGTCTGTCCTTGGGCTGCCAACAGGATGAGATGAATTTTTTTCTTTTTTTTTCTCGTTCCAAAAACATTTCAACAACAGTAGATGTACTGGATAAACTTTTGTGGAAAACTTGCTTAGTAAGAATGTTTAATGAATGAAGAAATGTAATATCCTAAAGAAGCAATATCACCAGCCAAATTGCCCAGTGACATAATTTGATGGCCTTGTCACTAGTTCTGCTACCGGCATCACTGTGTAAGTGTCCAACATTCTCCAAGATAAAATGAACTGACCAACTTTTCCAGTGTACCGCTACTTTCAATTGATTTTGGTTTTTTTTTTTTATATATATGAGTTATAAAAAGGCCATCATCATCCATGATAATTATGCAGAAACAACATCGTCATCTGTTGTTAGGTTAACGTGGAATTGTACTGACAGAAACAACATCGTCATCTGTTGTAAGGTTAACCTGGAGTTGTACTGACAGAAACAACATCGTCATCTGTTGTTAGGTTAACGTGGAGTTGTACTGACAGAAACAACATCGTCATCTGTTGTTAGGTTAACGTGGAGTTGTACTGACAGAAACATCATCGTCATCTGTTTTTAGGTTAACGTGGAGTTGTACTGACAGAAACAGTCAGTCGAAGTCGTGATGGAAGTTCCTGCAAAGCTACGACCTTCTTCACTGTGAGAGACCCCGGTGTTTGTCTTGTGGCTGTGGACATCCCCCTTCTGTCTGCCTGCAGTCAGAGGTAAGTCCATAGGCCTAGTTCTATATTTTCTCATTTCTTGATTTTTCCCCCGGAGTTAATATCAGTGCTGACTCCACTCTCCCCTAAAGTCCTTCGGATGAAGAGACTATAAACCGAGGCCCTATGTGCGAACGCACGCTGAACATCTTGCGCACACGTTAAATCCTGTTCCGCTTTTCGTAAGAGTAGGCCATTGTGTGTCGGTGTGAACAGATGACAATATTTATAAAATTGCATACATACGGGGACTGGTTGAAAAAAAAAGCACATGAATGCTTATTCCATTAACCTCGATATAATTTATAAAAGATAAAAAAAAAAATAAAAAAAATACAATTAACAGTTTACTCATTATACTTGTTTCATTATACTCTCTCTCTCTCTCTCTCTCTCTCTCTCTCTCTCTCTCTCTCTCTCTCTCTCTCTCTCTCTCTCTCTCTCTCTCTGTCTGTCTGTCTGTCTGTCTGTCTGTCTGTCTGTCTGTCTGTATTTCTCTGTCTCTTTATGTCAATGTCTCTTTCTGTCTCTCTTTCTGTTTCTCTCTCTCTGTCTCTCTCATTCTCTCTCTCTTCCTCTGTCACAACACACACACACACACACACACACACACACACACACACACACACACACACACACACACACACCACCACACACACACACACACACACACACACACACACACACACACACACACACACACTGTGCTGAGGTAGTGTGATGGAGGTGTAGATGTGATTGTTATTATTATTATTATTATTATTATTATTATTATTATTGTTATTATCATTATTGCGAAAAGAATAAAAATCAGTCCTGTGAGTCGAGCTGGATTTAGAAATGTCAGATCATGTATTGATCACCTTGTAAAATTGACTACTCAAGTCAAGACATTTTCCCTCTAGAGTTAAGATCAGTGCTAACTCCACTCCCCTCAAACTTAATGTTCTTCGGATGAGACTATAAACCGAGGTCTCTTGTGCGAACGCACGCAGAACATCTTGCGCACACGTTAAAACTTCTTCCGCTTTTCATAAGAGTAGGCCATTGTGTGTCGGTGTGAACGGATGACAGAATTTACAAAACTGTATACATACGGGGACTAGATCAGTAGATGTAAAAAAGCACACGAGTGCTTATTCCATTATCCTCGTAATATAAGAACTTTTAAAATCCAATTTTGCAGGCGTAAATGTTTACTGGCAACGGTTGTTGACATAACAAAAGTATTTAAACAGGTGTGGCATTCGCCGATATTTTTCTCCTTCGTTGTCGTCGTCGTCGTCTCGAACAGTCAAACAGCAACTATTGTTGCATTTTATTGAAGCGAAAATGTGCCGTTAAGCGCAACTTCGGCATGAGAGAGAACTTTAATGTTTAAAATCAATCCGGCAATCAATCTGGACTGGGGAAAGCGAGCGTTCTGACCTCAGAGCTACCCAGCCCCTATACTCACTAGGCCTATTCTAAAGAACAGAAAAATATTTTAAATATCAATATTGACAATATATCGAACTGCATTAAAGTCATAGAGAAAAAAACAGTCTTAAAGTGATTGTGTAAAGTCTTATAATTATAGTCATTGGAATCATCTTCCCAATATCTTTTCTGTACACAACGAGCAGACCAGAAAGAGCGTAGGAGGTGTGCAATGGAATAAGTAAGGATATAGAGAGTATGCCGTAAGTAGGCCAACAAAACACATTGATTTTGAACAAGAAACTGTTGCCTGAAAGTGTTCACTTATAGACAGACAGTAAAACCCTCAGTAGTTTAGACCATGTACAGTCAGGAATGTGCCTGTTTGTTTGAGATTGTAGTAGCGTCCCAGCGGAATTATCCGATTATCCGATTTGGGGACTGCAGCAGCGGTTGTAGGAAAAAAAGTCACAGAAAAAAAGTCACTGAAAAAAAGTCACAAAATTGGGTAGGAAAAAAAGTCACAGGAAAAAAAGTCACAATCAGGTCAAACAAAGGCCCGTGTGCGAAGGCATGCAGAACATCTTGAGCACACGTTCAATCCTGTTCCGCTTTTGTAAGAGTAGGCCATCGTGTGCCGGTGGGAACATGACATTTACAAAACTGCATACACACGGGGACTGGATGTAAAAGAGTGCTCATTCCATTATCCTTGATATAAAAGAATAAATCAGATCAAATCAAATCTCTCTCTCTGTGTCTCTGTGTCTCTGTCTCTGTCTTCCATTGTCCTCGATATAAAAGAATAAATCAAATCAAATCTCTCTCTCTGTGTCTCTGTCTCTGTCTCTCTGTCTCTGTCTGTCTCTCTCTCTCTCTCACTCACACCCACACCCATCCACACACACACACACATACTTTTTGTTGTAGAAGATCTTGTATCACACAGCCACCATTGTGACTTTTTTTCCCCGTGACTTTTTTTCCTGTGACTTTTTTTGACCTCAGAGCTACCCAGCCCCTTAATACTCACTAGGCCTATTCTAAAGAACAGAAAAATATTTTAAATAACAATATTAAAAATAAAATCGAACTGCATTAAATCATAGAGAAAAAAAAAGTCTTAAAGTGAATTTTGTAAAGTCCCTTTTAATTAAGTCATTGGGAAACATCTTCCCCAAAATCTTTTCTGTACACAACGAGCAGACCAAAAGAGCGTAGGAGGTGTGCAATTTGGGAAAAAGTTAAAGGGTATAGAGAGTATGCCGTAAGTAGGCCAAAAAACACATTGATTTTGAACAAGAAACTGTTGCCCCGGGAAAAGGTTTTACTTATAGACAACAGTAAAACCCTCCGTAGTTTAGACCCTTACATTTAGGAATGTGCCTGTTTGTTTGAATTGTAGTACGTCCCAGCGGGAAATTTTCCCATTATCCGATTTGGGGACTGCAGCAAAACGGTTGAAGGGAAAAAAAATCACAGGGAAAAAAAATCACTGAAAAAAAATCACAAAATTGGGGGGAGGAAAAAAAAATCACAGGAAAAAAAATCACAATCAGGGCAAACAAAGGCCCCTGTGCGA